>JAAPAO010000059.1:1043-50069 GCA_013115145.1 Perkinsus chesapeaki
TGGGTTGGACGCCTCAATAGTCCGTATTGATAGGGTTGGACGCCTCAATAGTCCGTATTGATAGGGTTGGACGCCTCAATAGTCCGTATTGATAGGGTTGGACGCCTCAATAGTCCGTATTGATAGGGTTATACCGATTATAGTCGAAGGCCTTCATAGAACTCTGTGGGTCATCGCTTAGATTGACTCTTATCTCGTCACTAGTGGTTTGGTAACCTACTTGTGGCAGCCACCGTCGCAAGCGGTTTGGTAACCTGCTTGTGGCAGCCATCGTCGCAAGCGGTTTGGTAACCTGCTTGTGGCAGTCATCGAATGGATGGTTAGAAACCCTCCAGACGATCGTGAGCGGCAGCGCTGTTGTAGGCCATCTGTGGTCCTATGCGTGGTTTGGTTATGCTGATGAGAGTGGTTCAAGGTTGGACGTCACGCCTATCAGCACAGTGTTTCCCCGGGTAGCTTGCTATCATCACCAGAATTCCCCTCTGTATATGATCGGTTCATATTCCTTGTGCTGCGTACCATTCTGCACTGCTCAACTCCTGCTAATCTATCTAAAGCTTATAGTGTGTTGAGTTTGTAAGTGGGTGAGTGTTGAACAACGGAGAGTGAGTGGTGGCTCTTTCACTCGCTTATCAGTATTAATTGTTTTTCGCCTTTTTAGTTCATGGTGTATTGAGATGTCATCCGCGAGAATAGGGCTGTTTTTACGGGTCTACGTATTGTTGGTTCCTTTGGCTGGGCCATCAAGCTTGCGGTGTGTTTGGACTTGGCGAATCTTGCATTCTTGTCTTTCTTTTAAATTCGGTCAAAATTGATAAGTGCGTAACTTGCTACTCGTGTATTGCTGATTCCTTGGTGTTTTTGTATTTCTTCTGGTGTCTTCCAGTGTGTTGTGTTGAGTCTTGTCTAGCGACTTCCTTCATGTGGCAGCTCAGGCTTGTGGTTATTGTAATCGTGAACCTGAATAATGTCTGCTTACGGGGAGACTGTGCCTTTAGATGAAGGATGGACCCTCATTAAGGAGAAGGCAATCGATAGACTAGAGTGAGCTGCTCCTGGCTGCCGTTTTTTGCCAGCCAGGCATTTTTCTTCGTAAGGTACTACTTGGATACTGGCGATGTCCCTAAGGACGTCGTACAGGTTGCTGGCAAGCCCATTCGTATCTTTGGCGCTGGTGATTACGCCCAGCTTTATACGTACTACCGGCGCCCTTGGAGGAATCTTGTCATTTATGTGCTCAGAACGGTCTATAACATGTGTACTCAACGATCACCAAACAACTGGTCTGAGGAGCTCTATCAGCGCTATGGGGATTCCATGTCCTCTTATGTGACTAGAAAGGTAGAAGCCGCCTCGGATTCACACGCGGGTGAAGAGGACCGTCGCTAGGTGGTACCGAAAATCGATAAACTGGAGGGTAAGGCTCTGTTGGAAGAGTTGCTACATCGATGGAACAACCATAAGCTTTACAGCAAGTGGATGGAACGCTTCTTCACATACTTGGATCGGTACGAAAGAGGCACAGTGTGGCCGTGGAGGAGACGCCACTTTGGGCAGATACTATGTGAAGCTGCAATCTGTCGACACTCTTGCTGTCCGAGGAGTTACCATATTTAAAATGCTTGCCTTTGACCATGGTGAGGTCCCCGCTAGGTGCCGCGCTGCCGTACTGGATATGATTAATAAGGAAAGAGAAGGTAGTGTCGGTGGATCATCGCTAGAGGATCTACCCGTTACGCTTTTGCAAGTACTTTCGCATTTGCTGTCTGTAGTGTCGGTGTGAGTATTCCGATGAGACACGGTGATAGTATTTAAATCGCGAATCGCGCGGGAATATGCAGCTTTGTGCAGTGTATCGGTGGTAGATTCGGAAATAGATCAAAGCCTCCTGAGAGGCATTGTCAATATGCTCATTGATCTCGGTAGTGCGAGCCGATCTAGTGGTGCAGCTGATGGCCAAGCAAGCAGTTCCAGCTCAACTAAGTACGCCTATCCTTCCCACTGTTTGCCCTCACACATGTTGTTCGCTCAGCGTCACTAGTAGCAGACCGACTTTGGGCGGTGTTCCCAATCCTCCTCATGGCAGCGGAGAGTTGAGTAATCTTTGGGTCTATCAGCAGGAGCTGGAGGAGTACCTTCTTCCTCAAACTGCCGTACTAGAATCATCGGGCTTCTAATTATCGCTACATTGTTTTGGTTCAGCGGTACTATGAGCAACAGGCAAATGCTTGGCTGGCCACGGACACTTTGCCGGAGTTCCTGATTAAGGCGGAGTCGGCGCTGATGGCAGGTGTGCCACATAAATTGGGATATGGTGGAGTGTTATTCGTTTCAGAACAGAAGAGAGTGGAAATGTACCTACATCCCTCATCTATGCAGAAAATTAAGGATGTCGTTATTAAAGCAACGTTGGCCGACACAATGGTGGGGGGGTCTATCGAATGATTTGGGGGAAGAGCGGTGTGGATGCGAATTGATACTACTTCTCTTGCCTAGCAGTGTTTGCAGTTTGCTATTCTCACTACTGGGACGTTTGGAGTATTAACTTGATTGCTGTCTCAGTCACAAACGCTCGAGAAGGATACAGGCGTCACATGGATGTTGGACAACGATAAGAGAGAGGATCTGGTAGGCAAGCGATGTAGTGACGTGCTGGAAGTGTACTTTGTTTCAGTCGCGAATGTGGCGCATGTTCGGCTTGGTTCCTAATGGTCTTGCACCAATTGCAGCGAGTTTCAAGTAATAGGAGGCTGTCAGGCATTAAGGGGAGACTGGTTCGTTGCTCTATGCTTGAATGGGCTATTCTAGTGGGCATAGCACTAGGGCCTAAGGGTATTCCTCCTTTATAAGTATTGACTGTAGAGTGTGCTGTACACTATAGTGGCAGATGATGTTATAGAAAAGGACCAAAGGTCAGTAAGAGCATTGTTACATCTCTGCATACTAGCGCGCAGCGCTCGATCACGCTCATTATATATTCTTAAAGGCCTATGTAACTGCTTCCTGCCGTAGTTGGCACGGGCCCTGGAGGGGGCGCTACAAGCCAACGCGCAATGGGTTAACACAGTTTTTCGGCCATGACGCTACGACGGCGTTGGATTTTAGACTCCTGACACACACGAATAGATGTCGTCCTCCTCATCGCTGGCGTATATGGGTCTTGTTGGATCAGGCAATATGTACAAGACTTGGGTAACAGTGTTGTAGACGCTCGTATTGAGCAACTGAAGGCACTGGGTCCTCAGCCAAGCCCACAGGTTAAGACTGAGGTGTTGTCTGATCCATCCTTCATACAGAGGCTCATCGATATGCATGATAGGTAGGGCTCGAAGGGAGTACGCGTGCTGCTGTATTGGCGGAATGGCGGCGGTGTGTTAGGTTTAAGAGCGTCGTAGCGGAGTGCTTCCAGTCGGACGGTTTGTTCCAGAAGAGCCTAAAGGAAGGTCATACCAGGAAGGGTGTGTGGCTTGTTACTTCAGCGTGATAAAGCGTGGAAATTTAGAGTCAAGGGAATGCAGGAAAGAGCGCTCGTATCTTGTAGATATTGTGATCCTTGGAAATCACGCTCATCTCATCTCTACATTGACCGAGAGACTGCTCGCCGGTGGCGGGTACTGACTGTTTTTTATGTGTTTTGAATAATGAATCTTTGTTATTGAGCGTACGATACTACTACAAGGACTTATATTATCACCGAGTTGCTGGCTGCTGTTGCCATCTTGTCTGTTTGAGTTGCCTTTTCCTTCCAGCTTTCGAAACCTTCATCAACCGCGATCTGGGCCGGTTCAGCATTGCCGCTATGATGAGCAGCTTCTGTGATAAAGCGCTCCGGAAGGGAGGTAGAAGTGAAGGATCTCTCGCGAGAAGAGCGAGTGCCATTGGTAGGCGAGAAGCGTTCGGAGGAACAAGTGGACACACTTATGTCGAAGTTGGTGGATCTGTTCTCGTTCCTTACGGATAAGGATGTCTTTGCTGAGATATACAGGAACCAGCTGGCCAAGAGACTCCTGTAAGGATGGTGACACAAGACGCTTTTTAGGTCGCTTCACCTTTGGGAGTAGACGTTGGTGGTATTTTTGCTGTTTTATAGTTCGATTGATGATTATAAGATGGTTCCAGTTAATAATGTTACATTCGCCGTACTGTAGTAGGTTAAAGGAGGCAGAATCTAATATTTCTTATAACTTCTGACGAAATACATGCGGTAGGTGGTATAGTAGTTGTAACCTACTATTACTTGTTCGTAACATTCATCAGTAGGATACTTTACTGCTTACTCGACTCTGTCTCCTGAGTGCCGCTTCCTCTCTATTTTATTATACCCGTCCCACATACGTCTCCATATCTATTGTATGGTTATTAAGGTACGATACCAGCGCGAGTGATGAGGCAGAGAAGAGCGTCATTCAGAAATTGAAGATGAAATGCGGGTAAGCATTGGAAGACATGAATTAACAGGATGGTATTGTTGCTAACAGAGCACAGTTCACTTCGAAGCTGGAGGGTATGATCACGGATACCTCCTTGGCCACAGACATGCAGAAACAGTTTAGGGAGTATCTTTCGCATAGGGATAATCAATCTGATCGGGAAAGGTAGCATTAGGAGGGGCGTCGCGCGCCATTAAATTGTGATGTGTGTCAGTATTGACTTCTCGGTGACGGTTCTGACCACCGGATTCTGGCCAACCTACCATGTAAGAGGAAACGGTCGCGGCTGTCGGCCCACGGTTGGCTTTTATTCAGCCGATCGATAGCGTCATTTTACCGATGCCGATGACGAGGTGCCTTAATGTCTTCACTGATTTCTATAACGGCAAGACTCAGCATCGGAAGCTCTCCTGGATCCACAGCCTCGGTACGCCATCTGGCCTTCTTCTGGCTCCTTGAGAAAGGTCGTTTGGTTCAGGTCAGGCAGTGGTGGGAGCGAAGTTCGGGCAGAGAAAGCACGACCTTAACTGTAACACATTGCAGGTTAGATAGCTAGAGGTGTCAGAAAACGGCTACGCTATTGTGGTCAGGCGCTCATTCTTCTCCTTTTCAATAATCCATCAGCACATGGTGGAGACAGCGAAGGTTGGATCAGCTTCCAAGACGTAAAGGGAGGGGGTCCTTTGACATCGAAATAGCATTGATCCTCATAGATTCATACAGCAACTGGATGCGGTGATGACAGTATGTGCAAGAAGCTGTTGGCGACGCTTAGCATAGCGAGATATAAGGTGCGGGAGAGACGAACGGCTGGGTGCTTGGGGAGTCGGAAGGCAGGTTCTGGAGAAGTCGGGATCGAATCCGAGGATAATTGATGTGGAGGAGAAGTTCAGGGTGAATCCGAAGTTCAGCTGCCCCCAGCGAAAGATCAAGATACCGCCACCAGCCCAGGTAGGGGAAATAGTCACGCGCCACGGAATTGGGGGGTCTCATAACCTTGCGTGTAGGATGAGACGCATAAGGCGGAGCGAGTGCAGGAGGATCGATCGATCTCGATTGAGGCGGCGATAGTCCGCATTATGAAGACAAGGAAGACATGCAGTCATCAGCAGTTGGTGTCGGAGGTCTTAAATCAGCTCTCATTTTTCAAGTAGGAATTTCGTGGCGCGGTGAAGGAATTTCTACATGCTGTTCAGACCGAACCCGAAGGTTATTAAGCAGCGTATCGAGCATCTTATCGAGAGGGAGTATCTCGAGCGAGATGAGAATCAGCCTAATGTGTACCGCTACCTAGCATAGTAGACTGTGACGGCTGTCCCCAATTACTTTGCTGCAGCAGTGGTGGTTCTACTGCGGGTAAAAGATGTTGGTTTCGAGGCGACTAGTGATTATCATTTTGTCTACTATAATTGGCGGGGTGGAGTTTAGTGCATCACACATTGGTAGTTATTGACATGTCGAATGGAGAGATCGGCTCCTTTGTGAGCTTTGGTGACTTTGTCTGGGTGCCAGAGGGGGTAGAGGTCACAGCGGCATCAGGGCTGAAGTCGCTGGGTGACGGGCAGTATACTAGCGCTAAGGTGGGCACTGTGAAAGTGGAGGATAATAAGGTGATAAGGGAACTGGGAGGAAGAGAGGAGTAGTTTGGGCATGTTGTAGCTGGTAATTGAAGGCCCGACAGCGCCGTTCGTGCCGCCTTCGGTGGGGGACATTGTTTATGCGAGGTAATAACACGCCCTAGCCGGGGATGGAACTTGCGCCTCCCTCCTGTTCAGAGTTGCTCGGATCACACGGCTGAAGGCTGAATGCGTTATTGTCGGTGATCATGCCGGGCGAGTTAACAGCTGCGGGTGGGACAGGCTAGCTACATCGCTGCGAAGGATTGCTTCTTGCTTTCTAAGGTTCCGAGGCCACATTCGAGTACAGGATGTGCGGTACTATGACATAGACGCCGTGGCCATAGAGGACTGCTTCAGACCGGGGGACCTGGTCCGGTGCAAAGTTGTAGGAGACAGGGGAATTGCTCGGATTTTCCACTGTTATCGGTGGTATGTTCCTGCTGTCTCAGTTGTCGATGGGAGACTCTCGTAGCTATCTCCTAACCACATCGGGAACAGATGCCAGCCTGGGAGTGGTCATGGCAACGAGCGTCAATGGTGCGAGCGTCGAGTGGGTGGGTGGGAGACAGAAGTTGTGTTCAGGTCACCCTCTGGTGCCTATCTCATGGCGGCTTATGAAGTGCTCGGTAACGGGAGAGTTGGAGAAAAGGTATGCTCCTGAAGTCGGCTGAAATGCCAAAGGTGGTTCAGGAAAGTTGCCCGGCCGGTGTGGCTGAAGGACGAGGAGAAGTGAAGTGCGGCCATTACGTTGTTTACCAGTCTTATACTGCTATTGTGTTAGTGGTCTTATATCATCAACTCGTCCGGGGGGGCTCGGGAGGGATAATGGCTATTATGTAGAGCGTCGAAATGATAAGGCCTCCTTAGATAAGAAGACCCTCTGGTACCTTTACTGAAGCTAAGTGTCCAAGATACATCGGCACCTATACAAGGCTTCACATAGGTGCCGATGTATCTTGGACACTTCAGCTTGCTTCGTACCATTGGCTGTGGTTCGAGATCATGGTACGGGTTTATAAGCCACCTTTGTTATCGATTATTTTATTGAACCACTCTCTCGTATTGGCCACTTTGACCTCTTTGTTCAACTCTAGCTACTGTCGGAGCTCCATGTGCTGTCAGAGTTCAGTTGTGAGAGCTAGACCATTCAATTATAAGGATATAGATTTTAGAGTGGGGCGGCGGCGGCCTTAGCCTAGCATGCGGCACCGTTGGGGAAGAAATGGTAGGCGCGGCTAGTGATATACGGGGTCTCCCAAATAGTGTCCGGGTTCCTTTTCCACATTTTTCTGGGGCCACCCTGTAGATTGGTATATAATAATATTAAAAGGGCACATCAGAAGGTTTCCTCTCATTATTAATGACAACGAAAGAGGAGCTGGAGGCCTTAAAGGTGGCCGAACTGAAGGTAAAACTGAAGGTAGGCTAAGTTGGTATTGGGAGTGACTGAGCAGTGGTGTTATAGGAAGCGAAACTGCCATTGTCGGGGACCAAGGCGGTGTTGGTTGCTAGACTGGTGGAACATTATGAGAAGGAGGAAGAAGATAAAGGAAAGGAGGGAGATGAGGAGGTTGAGGATAAAGCAACGGAAGAGGATGAGCCCAGTGAGGAGGATAAGGAGGAGCCCGTGGAAGAAAAGAAGAAAGCATCTCCAGTGAGGGATAAGGTGCCAGTGGGACACTGTCCCGCTATGCTGTATCATTGCGATTGTAGGCCCCTGTGGAACCAGCGAAGGCGAAGACAGTTGAAAGTGATATTCCGGTGAGAACCGGCAGTAGTAGGGCGCCTTCCTCGGCAGCCGAGGACGATGCCAACTCTTGCATGGTGGAGGCTGGTAGCAGCGCGGCGGCAATGAGCACGATAGAGGCTTCTGAAGTGAGCTCTGAGAAGGGGAAGGATACGGAGAAGGCGTCACGAGATGAAAGCATGGCAAAGAAGAGAGAGGAGTCTCTGGATGAGGACGCTGCGATGCAGGTAATAGGGAGGGCTATCGGTGGGCTTGGTAGTGATGGTTGTGCATGGGCAGAGTCCTGGAGAGAGCCCTCGATCTGAGAAGGAGGAAGAGGGAGAGAAGGAGGTTATACAGACTAAGTCGGGTAAGGCTATACCGAGGATTACATGGGACAATGCTGGAGGGGGAGACAGCAGCAATAGGAACACACCGGCTGAGCAAGGTACAAAGAGGCTGGATGCGTGGGCTGCAGGCATATGGGGATTTAGGGCGATCGCCGCCGAACCGCAAGCGGTCTCTGTCCGGTGGGGAGGATTCTGACCACAGGAGGAAGGTCGAGAGGGCCAGACGATTTGGGATGGATGAGGTAGAGAACAGTAGGCCTGGAGAGGGATTGAAGTGCATTTGGTAGGATGGAGATGAGCGTATGGTCGGTAAGGGAGAGGATGGAATTGAGTTGAAGACGCAGGCAGAAGCAGGAGGCGGAGAGACAAAGGAGGCTCCTCCTATGGCTAAGGCGATGGAGAAGTAGTAAAGGGTCTGGTGATGTGATCAATACTATATGGATGGTGGGTCGCAGAAATGTGTGGATTGCGTAGGATAGTGCGAAGTGACTGCGAATGGAGCGTTGAATGTGGACAGCTTCTGGAGGTGATCTGATAATCTTCGAACTCGGGATTGTAAGATTCTTGAGAGGTCGCCCTGGTGCCACTGTTGGGGGAAGGTGCTGCAATACCTGCTGTCGAGGGAGGATCCTTTCCTTGGGCAATTTCCGATAGATACGCGGATTGTCATGTATTACTAAGCTTGTCTACTTCCCCTGGCTTTCCGGTGATGGAATATCAATTTCCGACTGGGGAAACCCGACAAATATTCCAACAGTGAAAAATGAACTCAGATTCACTGAGATGGTAGAGCATGTTATGCACGACGCCCAGCTGATTACGGCCGAAGACGTACTGGCAGATGAGCGCAATGCTGACCTGCTGGATCTGGTGAGGAGGCGTTAAGATTTCTCGGCGTTACGGGCTTGCTGGTTGGTAGGCATTGGAGCAGTTCACGAAGGAGGAGGTGGCGCAGATGATGCTGGATGTTGACGGCGATATTAAGAGGGAGTTCAAATGGAGATCTGAGATCCGCTGGCCGTAATGGAGAGGAGTAATGTGGCGTGGATTTGTGCTTGGCAGGCCTTCGATGTTCCATGGACGATTTCGTCGAGCCTGTAGAATGGCTGGTGTGAGAGGCATGATGGATGAGCGTGGTGGGTATTATAGTGGCAAGGGTAGGTTGATGGGTATAGGGAAGATGTTATGTTATTTGGTATTTAGGTAGCTGGGGTAAGGGAGGGGGAGGACGATGGGGGGAAGGGGATAGAAGAGAAGGTAGGTTGGCTTCTATGCCGTTACATTTATGTCATCTGATTCACCTTACGTATCATCATGCCATCTGGTTACCTTCTTCGTATACTATCTTTATGCAACCTTACTACTAGATTTGTGCTATCTCATTTCAGCTCTTTTTTTATTATTGTACGTGCTTGAATGGTGTGTGTGTATAATAGGTCCATGGTCTGGTGGCCGCAGTGGTCCTCCTCGAGGCCGAGCAGCTTACTTTGGCCATGATGACAGGGCTGGAATAAGGGAGCCCAGCCCGCCGCTGGAAGGGTAGGGAGAAATGTCGGGTGCTGGGATCGAACCGGGGTGTGTCAGGATGGATCGCATGAGTTCTCCTACGAGACTGCGTGGAAGAGCCTTCAGTGGTGGCAAGGGATCTGGGAGGGATGAAGGCTCGGGAGGATTCCGTCCTAGACAGTCGTGGTAAAAACAGCTCACGAAGTCGGTGATACGTGGGATTGGTCCGCTTAGGGGTCGAAGTGGGAGCGGTGGAGGAGTGTGGCAGCATGATGATCGAGCCGGCGGTAGAAGCTTTGATCCTGCCAGTGAACCTTCTAGTGGGGGATTCCGCAGATCGGATGATAGGAGGTAGACTTATTCTGTTGCAGTCAGGGACGTCTGGGATTTTTGATGGGTACTTCTTACCTATTCCCACTGCATCTGTTTGTGGTCCATACCACAGAGGCTTCCAATAATAAGCACTCTTTACCATTGTACAGTCTTTGGAAATATCCTATCCCTCTGTAGAGAGATGTGATGGCTCGGGGTTCGCAGCGCAGTTAGTTTAGTCACATAGAAGCTTTAATTATAAACAGTAGGAGCCATATAGGGACTACTTCGAATCTTACTTGACCACGAGGTTATGTAGTGGTACATACCTGGCATCCGTGCACCGTGGCTACTTCGCAGTGGTGGAGTGTGGAGCGGGTTCATACAGCCGAAATAGAGCATCAGACCTATTAGATACACTTGTATGGATATTGTCGAGGTTATTGCTTTCAGAGGCTTCCGATCAAGATCTCGCAGCCCCCTGCCAGTACTGCAGTCCAACTTGCCTACTGAATTGAAGAACATCGTAGAGGACTTCATCAGGGAGAACAGGCTCGATGAGAGGTGATGGAGAAGAAGATTCCGTGGGGTTAACTGCGGCATTCAGGGCGGCATCGGCGCTCCTGCAGAGGACAACTCCAGACGTCCTGATCAGAGTTCTTGAAATGGGCCGTCTCACTGTAGTGAAAGGCTTCTCGTTGCATTGGTATGTTTTGACCTGTCAGAGCCCCAATCATTCTCGGGAGCTCATGATCCGCCTACGAGACATCGGAGGAGGTGGAGGAGGATTTAGACGGTCTGGAGGTGGAGGAGGTAGCGGTTAAAGGGTTGCTGATGGTAAAATGAAGTGGTGATTTTGCACAGGTTCGCCCTTCTCTGGTGGGAGGCGCCGTCAGTTCTCTCCGCCTCCAGCGTCACGGCGTCGTAGCCGCAGTCGTAGTGATGATCGGGCTAAGAGGTAATGTTACATCTATATAGTGTTTTAGACGGTATAAAACACTATATAGATGTACTGTAGAAGTAATGAGATGGTATAAATTATACCATCTCATTAATTCTATAAATTCAAATTCTCTATACGGTTTGTAGGCAATGGATAACAGTGTTAGCTTCTGGATGGGTGATCTCGATACTTCAGGCCTGCCTCTCCTCCGGCTTACCGTCGACCTCACCGTGGACGTCATGTGAGCAGATCTGGCAGCAGGGAAAGGACGCACCACAGCTCTTCTAGGAGGCAAAGTAACGGCACTTGAATGCCTTCTTTTCTTCACATTATCGGTGTATCAGGCCGCCATAGCAGGAGTCGATCTCGATAGGTTATCTGGTTTTAGAGGACGAATTATTAGCTCGTTTACAATGCCGATGGAGTAATGATGATAGTAGAGTACTTTATGTCAGATCAGACAATAATAACGACTATGTTTTACGCGTCTTTCTTTGCATTGTGTTACTGTCCCATCGATATCTGGTAGTGTTTTGGAACCTTTTTGAATGGCGTCAGCTGAGCCGAGTCTCAGTGATGAAGGAAGCTCGAGTGGCGGGCAGTGGACTGGTGTGGAGTCGGAGGATGTGGATGAGCTTACTAGGGAGTATCGACGGAAGACGCAGGTAGAAGACTTGGGGCGGTGGTGGATAGTAGAATAGGGTGATGGCCATTGTGGAGTGTTTGATGGCTATTGTGGAGTGTTTGATGGCTATTGTGGAGTGTTTGATGGCTATTGTGGAGTTTTTGGCTGTCAATACTTTACGAAATGTTACGGAATCTCTATTGTTGAGTATTACAGTACTGTATTACGGTTATATCTGCGCGCACTCCTCGATGGGGATGAGGAGGTTATCGAGGAACATGAAGATATTCCCATAAGGAATAAACTCGTTGCTTTTACAGCTCTCGTCGCATATTATCTATGAGTGTTTCCAGCGTACATCATATAGCATACAGTATATGGATACGCTGGAATACCATATAAATGTATATCTGAATTTGTAACGCACTCCGACCCCTGAGAAACAGATTTCCGGTAAGACATCTATCGAGGCTTGTGTGCGGAAGATATGCGACATGTCACCGCCTCCTTGCCTAAGAGGGCGGCGATGAAACTAAGTTATGCCATATGAGATTTTATCCTTCGTCGAGTGGAGCTCGGGCATGCATAACAGTACCTCCTCCAACTGAGTACAGAGTGGACGCTGACTCGGACATAACTTAGCGGGTGGTGGCCATGATCGAGAGCCAATGAGCAACATGCACGCACACGCACGAGGCGTGCAACTCCGGAAATCTCAGTCTGGAGCGCGTGGTGGTTTACGAAATAGCCTTCCCCCGCAGCTTCATGTCGGCTTTTCTTCATTGCACCTATAGATTTCCTTTGCGCTACATTAATGCATTTATTAGGCCACCACGGACCCCTATCTAGCGTTGCTGTACCCCGACAAGGATCCATCTGAATATCCTGACCTTCCCTTGGCAGGATGCGCCATGGACTACTTGCCCACCCTCTGCGCAAACTACACTGTCGAGCGTGTGAATGCAGAGGTAGCTCCGCATCCCTATTAGCTGAGCTCTACTGGTTGTTTAGGCGTCGGATCTTGATGTCGATATAGCGCGGACCAATGATGAGATGGAGAGCTTGGCTGTGAACAACTACAAGGCGTTTATATCAGCGGCTAAGGTGGCATCAAGAGGGGAAGGCGGCGAGGGGGCGCTAGGTTATGTAGGTGCTCCGTCGGGTTGATAAGGATATGGACAAGGCTCGGGAAGACCTGTCGGGGATCGGGGAAGACTTGGGACCGCTACAGGTGGGGCTGCGCTTGGAATAAGATGGATTAGTTTTAAGGTTGCTATCGTTTTCAGAGTTCCCTTAATACACTACGGACCAGCCGATCGAAGGAATTGAAAGCTAAGAGAGCTGCTCTACGGCAGGTTACAGGGCACAGCGGGATACATGAGCTCCTGGAGTTACCGGCCTTGATAGATGCTACGGTAATATCCTTACGTTTATGCGGGTTTAACAACATGCAAGTAGGCATCTAACCCTGGTGAACCTAGTCCTTGAAACTTTGGACTTAACTTTACCGTTGGTCATTTACAACTCTGCCCCGCTTCTATACTAGATACCTCTGAGATGAGGAATGATTATTAATGATAGAGAAAACATTACGGGGTGTTTGTTCTACTATTTCATCTACCTGTGAATGCTCGCTTGGAGGGAGGTCATTTTGGTAGTATATTGTCTTGGCAGATACGCAACAAACTGTACATGGAAGCCCTTGAGCTCCTTAGCTTTGCTGATCGGACGCTCAGGGCCCTCACTGTAGAGAGTGTAGGATCATCGTCTTCATCGGAGGATGAAGCCGGTAGGCAAGGTGGTGGAGTACCGAGTATAGTTGTGACGCTGAAAGGGCAGGTGGAGACACAGAGTAAGCACTGGGATCATCGAAGTTCGTAGAGATGTGTAGTATTACGTAGTGTGCTGCCCCCAGACTGGAGGCTCCAGTTGCTTTGAGTTTCGTCAGAAAGGAAACTCCTCGTTGGTAGTTGTCGTACTTTGAAAATCGTTATCTTGAATGTAAGGGCTCCTGTCTGCAGCTCTACGATAACAAACAGGAACTCTTCGTTTGTATTGGAACGGTGGCTTCCTTGTACGTAGAGCGATGGCTGCTGGGACGTGGTTAAGAGCTGCTGTTTTCGCGTTCCTCAGGATCGCATCTGCTATCCTCCTTAACATCCCAACTAGCCTCGCCACAACTTCATTTGCCCCAAGCAGTGCCAGTTGTGAACCATCTTCGCCGAGTACTACAGTCCAGCCCCGCCGGCAGCCAGTCTTGCCAGCTCTATGCCTAGGTCCTTCCTACACTCTTGCGCGGTGGCTCGTCCGAACAGGTGGAGATGATCATTCGCGTGGCGTTCCTAACTCAGAGGTCCTCGGATCCATCGGACCTCTCATCAACGGTGCGCCTTAGGTGTCAGTACGCGGATCAACAGAAGGACAGCATTGAGGCTCAAGCAAACTCGACAACAGGGGCCACACTACTGTAAGGTCGTGAGGTCTCGTTCGGTGATGCTAGCCGCTCAATACTTTCAGTCACTCTGTATCTCACCTTGCTGACAACACCTTTGTTCATTCTCAGGAGCTCACTGCGTGCTGGGTCAGATCTCCTCCGGTCCTATGTGTTCGATACAGCAATGCAGTATCGGTCATTGTTCAGTCCTCCAAAGGGCGAAGTGGATCCCCTCGCCGTGTGGATGAGCACTCAAGTCAGCACCTGGTTTATTATCAGTAGCACCTATGCATCGTGCCTTAGGTCTCATGGTTCGTCTCTATGGTATCAGCATCTGTTGCCGTACCCCAGGACCCTTCAGAGGAGTTGCCATTTGATGCGTCACAATTGGCGTCTCTCTATAGGTAGGCAATGTCTCCCGTGTTCATGTCTTTGCTTTTCAAAAGTGAGAGGGCTGAGATCGCGAAGCTCCTTAGTCTAATGTGTAAACGGTGTGACCCGTATTTATAACTGTTACTAGTGTACCACTGGGAACTTACGAACCTGCATACCTCAGATACTGCTCTAATGCCTCTACCACCCTGGCTCGCGTATCTTGTGCGTTCATGCCTCTTGTGGAGCCTTTGCTTGATGCATACTTGCAGCATTTTATCTGCACAGTATGTCTCGATGAAATAGCAATGGACGACTTCACCTCCGAAATGGACAAGTGGGCATGCACATTCCCTCTTTTTGCATTTAATCTCTTTCCCACCGTTCGTCTATTACGCTTTCAGATACCATTGGGTGCCGTCTACTGCCTTGATTCAAGGTCCGGAGGATTACAACCTCACCGATGTAGCTGACAGAAGTTCTCTCATCATTTATCTCACACGGCATCGTCCCTTGGCTGTATTCTTTAACGATGTTACAGTAGCCATGAACGAGCTCAGACAGTGTCCTGCCTTACATCTTGCCGAGCCTGTGGCCAAGTGAGTCACCGAGTCATTACGGCTTGCCCCATTAGTCTTACCAGTAAATCCTTATGTATATAAAACCTTCTCCTTCGGCCCCTAGCTATGGAGCCGCCTTTCGCCAAGGGCGCCGTACCACAGATCTGTCCTGTCTCCCCTTGTTACGCCACTGTTCAGCAATGCACCATTGTACACTCGTCCGGGAAACCCGTCTATGTTGTATTTATGTGTCATCCCTTGTCTCCTTCAGATCCCTGCAAGGCTGCCTTGACAGCGTGGCTAAAGTTTTGAGTGATGCTTCTGGTAAGGTCAGTCCGGTGGAGCAGGAAGGTGGGCCAGTTGGTTGCTTGACTACCCAACGCAGCTTTTCAGAGCTTCAACGAATGGAACGGAATTTCGTCGAGATTGTCATTCCTGTGGTATCACAGATGTACTCGAAGATCTTTGGAGAAGCTGCAAGGAGCTTTGTGTCAATGCTAGCTGAGGTAGACGGCGACCATGTCAGGATTCAGGTTAACCTTTTCGGTCGTGCAGGTTGCGCAGGAGTTGCAGGTGGGGGATAGCGATGCGTCTAATGGCGTCCCACCGCCAATGGCAAACTCCGAGCTAATGCTAGCTGAGGGGAACGGTTGCGAGACAACGACTGACTAGCGCTTTTCAACTGTATGATGTTATGATACTTTTTTGTGACACTTGTCTCCATTGTGCTATTCGTTGTTTTTAGCAGTGGGACGTTCCTTTAAAGCCGCAGTTGATACATCTGTGCAGCATTTTGTTTCTGTTATCTGATTAAATACTATATGTCTCACGATCACGAAGCTCAACACACCATTATTGTAGGAGCAGTGACAGCCGCGGTAAGTCCCAGTGAATTTTGCTAGTGACATCGGCAATGGTGTGCCGTGATTAGGTAGTCGGCGTCACGGCCTTGGCAGCCCGAAGATGGTACAAAAACTCACACATCGCCCTCAAGAAGGGGAGGTCTTTCAATGCAATGTTGATTGACAAGAGTAAGCCTTGCTGCAGTCTGGATGTAGCTTTGTTCATGTTATCGTCTGTTAGCCGATGTCAGCCACGATGTTCGTCGACTAACTTTCGCCCTCCCCCACCAGAACGATATATTGGGTTTGCCCATTGGACATCATGTGAAGCTCACTGCAGACATGCCCAATCCTAGGACCGGTACGCCTTCATTTCTCTGCCATTCGCATCCAGATCTCTTTCCAGGATTGGCTCCCGTTGAGACGGTATCGAGGCCCTACACCCCTGTAACCCTAGATGACCGTCATGGATCCTTCCAGTTGGTAAGCTGCGCAGTAAAGTGGTTACAGTTTTGGTGATTGCCGCTGTAGGTTGTGAAAATCTATCCAAGTGGACAGGATGAGCGTCACCCGGATGGCGGTTGGATGTCTCAGTATCTCGACAAGATGGTGCCTGGTGTGGACTCGATTAACGTCATGGGTGAGTTAGCAATTTCTCGATTGCATTGTTTGGAGTTTCCACATTCAAGGTCCTGTCGGCCGTCTCACCTATAAGGGCCATGGAATCTTCGATATTGTTCGAAGCGAGTGTCAAAGCTGCAACGGTATCAAGAACCTCGGTATGGTCGCCGGAGGTAAGTATTAACGTGGCAAATGTACTGTTATATGGTTTTTGCACTAGGCACTGGTATCACGCCCCACTACCAGATCATCCAGTATGTTCTCAAGAATAAGGTACGGGCGATGTTTTTATTCGAATGGGATCTTTTTTCTTTAGGATGAGCTGAACATGTCCTTGTTGTGCGCCAACAGGACGCCAGATGATGTCCTTCTAGGCCCTGAGCTGGCAATGCTCGCGGATCAGCACCCATCCCAACTTAAGGTAGAGTTTGCTTAGATCGCGTAGTGAAGTAAGTTGGTATACTTTAGGTTCATCACACTGTTGATGATGCTTCTAAGAACCCGAGCTGGAGCGGATATGTCGGACGCGTGACCAAGGAAATGCTTCAGGAGACCATGCCGAAGCCTGGTAGGCTAAAGTGTACAAGTGGAGTTCACTAGGATTCTGCGTTAGGTCCGGATACTCTGATCATGCTGTGCGGTCCCAAGCCTATGAACGAGGCTGCCAAGGGTCTGCTCAAGGAGCTTGGTTATGAGAAGATCTACTATTAAACTTTTACGACGATATGATGATGAAGAGCATCGGCAATTTACTGCCTGTATGTGGGAGGATCATTCGTATAGTCGACAGAATTTTTTATTCACTGCGGATTACTCCCTAGAAGCTATTGTAGACCTTCCTGTATATCCTTACTGGGGGAAGAACAGTCTGATTTATTAGAATCTAAGCAGTGTTGTTGAGTTTGTAAATCGTAGTGAGAGGCACAACTTGGCTTCAGAGCTATCCCAAAGACCAGTTGAGCGAGATGGAATACGTCGCAGAGTTGTAACTGTAGATTTTAGTACCTCCAGCAAGTACGTGAGAATTTTCCCGCGATGCTGTTGTCATTACCACCCTCCTCGAGACTGTATGGGTGGTCGTTCTGTGTCGCTTTATGAATATTACAGCCTCGACCACCGTACTCTCATGTGAACGGCGCCGCAGCTGGGTGGTACACTACCTCGCTCACTGAAAACTCTAGCTCACTTTCTTCGAACGTCTGCGAGGCGATGGTGTATCTCTAGCGCATGCTAGCCTATATCTCATTGGGACATCGCGGGAACTTGCGGAACTTATATCTTAGCGCTCAAGCTTGGCTTTAAAGCCACCCGAGCTAGTATAATATAACATTGTAATGAACAACAACAATCACTTGATCCCCCTTCTTGTGCCTCCTATAGTTAAACTCTCATTTTAGCTTTTGCATATTTTTAACTCTGTGATAATGGCCGGTTTTGCTTTATCGTTGTTGGCAAGCACTGTCCTCGGTGCAACTGCTAGTGTGAACATGAACGAGGTTATCTCCACTGGCGGTGGCTTCGGAAGCCTCGATAGCAATAAATCCGTACAGGAAGCTATCGTGACTCTCAAGGATGGTGTGTTCGACGTGAAGGAGATGCCCCGTGACACTCCTCTAGCTGTCGCCTCCGGCCTCTACACGGACACTCTATTCGAACTTGGCTGGGATCAGCTCCAGTTGGACGCTGGTTCTGATTATTACTCTGAGAAGGACAGAATGTATGCCATGGGTATGTTGGAGTCCTACTTCATCCATGACCGCATCTATCAATTCTGGGAGAACTTTGATCATAATGATCTTGAGGGCAGCCCAGCTGGTGTGAAGCAGTGGTTCAAGGACCAGTGGGAGTATGTGAAGATCATGACACAGACTAGCAACGAGACTTTCTGGCAGAACATGGCTCTCATCGAGGCTCAGACTGAAGGTTACATTGACGGTTATCAGAAATTCCACTCTGAAGGCCAAGATATCGATCCTCTGGATATGTACATCCTCCAGTCATGGGGCGATCTCGGCGATGTACAGGAAGGTTTCCGTGCTGCTGCTGAAGAACCAGCTGAAGATCTCGCCACAGCCCCCGATGCCGATGCTGACTTCGAGGCCGGTCCCGGTACCTTGAGCCACGGAAGTTGCACGACTGTGATTCGTCTCATGGATAACGGCGAGATTGCCCTTGCTCATAATACATGGCGTAGCTATGAGGGGTTCATTCGTGTTTTCAAGAGGAACACCTACCCTAATGGCCTCACTGTAACCATGAGCAGCACTCCTGGTCTTCTCCATAGTAAGGATGACTTCTATGTTCAAGAGAACGGTAACCTAATTGCTGCTGAGACAACTAACAGTATGTACGACCAGAAGGTTGCTGCCACTCTAGCTAATGACCCCGATGCTCGTCATGTCTGTCTCTCGTGGCAACGTGTTATGTCCTCCATTATCTTCTCCACTACTGCTCCCGAGTTCGTAGACAGCTTCGTGGAGCAGGCCAACTCTGGTACCTATAACAACCAGTGGATGGTCGTCGATGTGAACCGTCATCATCAGGGTGCTACTGATGAAGTTGCTATGATTGTCGAGCAGTCCATCGGTTATTCTCATAAGGGTGATGTCTCAAGCGTCCTTCTCGACAGGGGTTACTGGAAGTCCTACAATATTCCCTACTTCCCCGATGTCTACGAGCAGATGGGCTACAATGATTCTGATAAGCAGAGCAGTTACCACCAGTGCGCCCGTAGCGAGATCAGTAATCGTGACGGTCCTCATCTGGCTAACTTGGAGGATGTTATGTCCTTCTCGAGGTACAACGAGTATCTTACCGATCCTATCTCTGAGGGTTGTGCCCGACTCTCTATTGCTTCCCGTTATGATCTGAGTAATCAGGCTAAGTGTGGTGCGGGTGCAGGCCCACAGGCCTTCGGTGCCATTGACGCAAAAGTTGTCGCCTCCGATGACCTCACCACCGTCCATGCTATCTCCGGTCCCACCAACGATCCCGAGAACGGTATTCCTGTTTTCCAGTGGTCAACTTCTCCCGTTAACGATATGATCAAGCATGTTGGTATGCCTGATCGTTATGACTTCCCTTGGGTGAGGTTCAACGGTGAGAGTTGGTCGCTGAAGTCTCTGGACGACTCGGCATGCGATCACGCAGACCATGTTCGTATAACTCCTAAGGAGTCTACTACCACGCTACCAGCTACAACTACAACACCTACGACTACCACCACCAGCAGCAGCAGCAGCTTCCGTGGAAGTAACTAATTCATCGTCTCTATTTAGCGCACTCTAGCGCCTTGCTCTAATGAGCTCGTTTTTCTATATCTCCTGTCACGAGCAAGTTGTGCCGTAGATGACGCACCAGTTCTGTTTTAACTTTAGTGTTGTCCCCCGTTGGGGACGTTTAACCTACCACTCGTTGACTGAATACCTTATGACTTGCGTTTCCGTAGTCTTTCCGTTGTCGGCTTATGCTTACGTAGCCTGCCTGAAGCAGCCGGTAGTACCAACACAACATTCGAGCAGGGATACACGATGGTAAAGGCATGTTTAGTCTAGTTTCGCGTTGGTGCCTGCCGCGGTTGCTGCCTGAAAACTCTCGAGAGTAGAGACGAGGGAAGGTTTCAATCACCTGTTCATTTTCCCTTTTACGATTGTCCCTGGTAGGCCATCGCCTCTTATGGTGGACAGTTGGTGCACGTCGGCGCTCAAGTGTCATCCACAATACGATGCACGCAACGAAAAGGATGAATCCAGCCGCCGCGTATCTTGCAAAGATTAGCATGTCGAACTGCGGTAGCTCTGGATCGAATCAACGGTCCTTGTGATGCAATTATAGAGTCGGAGACATCATCAATTCATCACGTTCCATTTATACGTGATGCTACGAAGCGGGCACTTTCTGACATCATAGCTGCAAGCGTCCTTCCTCGACGAGCTGCCTCGTCATGGGTATGTTTATCCGGAGCCCCGCCCGTGTGCTGGTTCAACCTGATACGCTACAGTGCTTAGCAACTGTGACAAAAGCCTACTGTTCCCCAGCAGACTCTTTGCTAAGGGCGCTCCCTTCGTTGCTAGCTGCGGGCTTTCCAACGGCGTCTTCTCTTTCGCATATCGTCGAGACCGCCAGAATCTGTCAAATCTAGCTTGACAGTGTGGGCCACACATGTCGGGAAGGTGCGCGGCACCCAAGGCTCACAGAGTGTTTTTTGTTGTGGTTTATTGATACACTCGTGAGCTGCGCCTCGGACAGCGTTACACGACTTAGAAGAGTTTCAACGATTGTCTTGGCTTCCAACCCAATCTCGCACGTATGGTCGTCCTTGCCGCCCGCAGACGTACCTACGATGCGCAACGTTCCGGTGACCAACTATCCACTGACCGAGTATACCGCAAGATCCCTGGAAAGCTGCGCAGAATGCAGTAGGCAGCACGACTTCGTGACCACCATTAGGAACCTGATGAATCAGGAAAGATGGTTTGGGACGGACTGCGTCTCTACAGGCTCGATGATATCAGGGCTGCACACAACACCGCAGAGTAAGGCTTGCATGTTCTCTCGGCATCCTGGACATTGCCCCAGCTTCGATGATGGAGCATCTTGAACGAAAGCTAGGGCGTGGGTCAACCTGATGGCGCATGTTGCCGACTGAGTTGTGGACAATTAGCCTACACCTCGTCCACGGCGATGAGCTGACGGTCAGTGCAGCAGACTCCTTTGGTCCAGAAGGAACATGGGCCATCGGAGACTTTGCCGGGTCCAACAGGCCGGTCGCTGGGGATACCGCCAGTGAGAGGGCATCGGGGAGGTGAGTGGGGTGAGTGTCTGCGAAGGGGGCAATTCCATACCCGTGCGATGTGCTGAATACTCGGCGACAGACTTCACTAGCGACACGCTCTCCTCCAGATCGATCGGGTCCAATGGGGCTGATGCGTCCTGGCATGCAAGGCCTTAGGCGTCCACGCATGAACTGAGGCTACCAGCTGAACCAAGCTGATACTTTCATCGGTTATTTGAGCCCAGCCTTCAGATACCCACGTCTGGTGATGAGAGCGAGAAGCCAGACCAGAGTCGTCTAGGCCGTCCAGAGCCTGTACGACAGTCAGGGCGGTGAGAAGAGCGGTCACTCTCATTCGAATTGGCCTGCTTAGCACTCCAACCGATCTGATGACCAGTTCGCCAGCTCTCAAGACTGACACTATGAACACGACCGCGGCAAAAAATGAAACGAGGGTGATTCATCAAAGACACATTGATGGGTGGATTGAAAGGTGTTTAAGCTTTGAGGCCCTTCATCTCGAGGAACGCCTCCTGGTTAGGCTCGCGGCCAAGGAACTCCTTAAGCATCTCAGATGCGTCAACGGAGCCACCGCGAGACAGGATGGTCCTGATGAAAAAACATTTTACTGTGACGCCATGACACTGCCAATTACTTCCTGTACTCCATGCCGGTTTCGGGGTTGAGGAGGTTGCCGGGCTTCTTGAATTTGGTCAAAAACAGATCATCAGCGAAGACCTCAGCCCACAGATACGAGTAGTATCTGATGGTGACATCGTTCCTTTGCCGAACCATTCGGTTGCCTTACTTGGCATCGTAGCCACACATATGTCCGAAGGTAGCAGGGAAGTGGCTGCCGTCTTGCTGTTTCACACCCATGGTCTGCAGGGAGATGTTGTTGAAGGTGCTAGTGATGTCACTTGGAGGGTTCACTGACATTATCAAACTAGACCAACACGCCAAGGTTCGAAAGCCACTGCTGCACCTCCGTGAATAGTCTGATCGAAGTTGTCGAAGACCAACTGTCTCTGGGTGTTGATGCCCTCGTTGGCATCACGGGACTTGATGAGCTTCTCAATCAGGTCATCCGGGAGGGGCTCATGTGTCTTGTAATGGCATGACAGCTTCTTCAAGATCTGACCACACCAACACCGCGATGCACCGGACAGCCTCCACGAACGACCCTCCTCCCTACGTCCTTCTCCCAGCACCAGTTCTCAAGCATTTGGGAGGGGCACTCTACGAAGTCTTGCTCAACACTGGTACCTGCATAGGAGGATGTCCGGACACCACATGGCGCCGCCGCGGACTCACCAGCGAACTCGGCAAACTCAACGTTCTCGGCGCAGATGTGGTGCATGCAGTGGCCGAACTCATGGAAGAATGTGACGACCTAAAGGCAATGGGCTGTGGTTGACGACTTGGGGACGAGGTCGTACCTCATCATGGGTGAGTAGGGAGGGCTTGGTGGGAGTGGACTTAGTGAAGTTGCAGACCAATGAGCACACACCGTAGCTCCTCTTGCCCTTATAAAGCACGTTGGGCTGCAAAGGGAAGAGGGCAGCATGAGAGTACCTATCGGAGGAGAACGACAGTGTGAGGGATATGTTCGGTGGGACTCGGTTAGTGTTACTTTCCCTCTCTAGGGAACATGTCCATATAGCAGTAACCGAGGAAATGGTTATCACCGGCATCGTTGACGGCAAGGCAGACGACATCCTCGTGCCACACAGGCTGGTCTGTAACCTAAACGACAGGTGATTGGATCGAACCCTCGACAAGCTCACAACCCCCGGAGTACCCTGGTGAACTTGAGACCAAGAATCTTTTCATAGAGCTCCAAAAGAGTCTTCAAAACATGCTCGAACGGGAAGTACTCTTGAATGAGAAGTTGATCTGAAACGGTCATCAGAATAGCACAATGGTCAACGGTCTTACCAACTGAGTAGTTCCTCTCTTCCACTAGGTTCCTGTAATAGCTCAGATCATACGAGTCCAGGGGCGTCTCCAGTGTGGAGTCCTGAGCCGCCGATATGCGAAGGCTGAGACCAACGGTAAAGCTTACAGTGTCCTCGTTGCGCAGTTCCTTCAGAAGCTTCATGTCGCTCTCACCGCGGGGCCTGAGAGTAAGCCGTGAGGTTGGCGCAGAACTGGATGAGCACGTACTTGACCTTGTCCTCGATGCCATGGAGGAAGTCCAAGACAGTAGGGGCATTCTTGGCCATCTTCATCTCGGTGGCAAAGTCAGCGTGGGAGGGGAAGCCGAGGATGCCAGCCTGATGATGATAAGGTACCATTACACCACATATTGCTGCATCCTCCCTCCTCCTTACCCTGTCCTTGCGGAGCTTCACCAGCTCTGTGAGAATCTCAGTGTTATCATCAGCACAACGATTGTTGAAGGCACTAAACGAGCATGCTTGATGACTGCCGCTGCCGCCCAGCTCCCTTTGGTGGCTTACAAGTCCATCTTTCTTCTAGTATCACGGTTCTTGCATTTCTTAGCAATGGGGACATAGTGGGGATATTTCAAGGTCACCTATGGACAAGTGGTGGCACCGCGGCTGGCCATGCTGACTAGTACCTTGTATTTGCCAGAGTCTGTTTTCTCGAGTGTCTCCAAGAAATCATCGGACATGCCGTCTAGCTCCTCCTTGGTGAACTCCAATACCTGATTTACTTTCATTTCATCACATGACGTTACATTCGGCGACCCTAGCGTGGTGACGGAAACGCATGGGGATCCCTATTACAGTGTTCTCCTCTCCAAGGTTCTTGCTGAACTTGATGGACAACTCGGACATCCTCTTCTTCATCTTCTCGATCTCATCTCTGGAGGCCTCGTCCAAATGAAGACCATTGCGGCGACCTTCCTTAATGGAGCGGTCAAGCAATCTATGATAACGCAACGGTCTCTAAAGGGACTACCGGCAGTAGTACCTTTCGGCTTCAGCGTCCATTTCAGGGTGCTGCTCTTGGAGAGCAACGAGGACGTCAAATACATCCTTCCGCATGGACATCTCGACAAGATGCTCCGAAAGTTTCTGAGAAAGGCCGGTGAACATATAGAAGGGCAAGTTGAGGGCCTCACCTGGTCGGCCTCGGAGCTGGCCTCTCTGACGTCCTTATCAGGTGAGACGTTTTGAAGGAACTCCATTGAGCTATAACGAGGGTAAAAGTCAACCCAGAACTCATTAGGAACACCGAGGACATTTTCCACGGAGATGTCGGAACCTGTAGAGGGGTGTGCCGTCTGGCAGGGGGAGGGAGCTAGATGGTACCCTTCAAGGAGGCCAGGCGATCGTGCATGGCTTTGGACTCTTTGATGAGCTCGGTGGTCTGGGACTTTATATCGTCCACGGTGAGATTGAAGTTCAACTTGTTGAGAGGAGCGCTAAGGAATGAATGACAGTACATTTTGTTTGGGAAGGGTACTCGGAGGCCGCTGTCGGGGACACTGGCCTGTCCAACAGAGCCCACAGTAATGCTAATAACGCTACAGTCAGCGAGATGAAGCCACACCGACCCAGACTGAGACCATTAGGCCTCTCTGTCACGTGCCCTATGGTGCTGCTTACCTGCTCATGAATCTACGAAGTGGGGTGATAAGTGCAGGTCGAAAAAAGGTAGAGCTGGACAGAGGTCGGAGAACCGCTGTTAACATAAAACCTACTGACAGGTTAGAGAGAGGAGCACGGATAAGCTAGCCTATAACTTAGAGCGTTCAATCTCATTTTGCTGGGGACATTGCTGAGGGGGTAACATAGAGCTAGGGGCTAGAAGTTCTAGGCTAGAAGTAAATGGCCTCTATTAGGGCCTAACTACTGGAGCAGCCACTAAGACCCGATAGGATCATTCCAGACTGTTTAAGGTCCCAAAACTGGCAGTTGCAGGCCTTCTCCGAAGCTCAACTCCAATGCCATTGCTTAATCACTGTGAGTAATGCGAGTAACGAGTACTGTGAGGAAAATGGTAAACATGAAACGATTTGGAAGCGGAGCGAAGCGCGTGTCCCGCGCTGGGAGGAGACAGGCGCTCCGGTTTTGAGCGCCACTCGCAAGAATATTCGTTACGATTCTGCCGTCGCTTTAAATTGAACTTACGGGGCGGCCCCCATCTCATCAGCTGCTTTGTGTCCTGGGGTCTTTGGTTCGTGTGGCCCCCACAGTGGGGGGTGACTATTGCTATTTACGCAGGCGTGCTGCTGAATCGCAGATATACGCGACTCATGTAAGTATGCGTACATAGCCGTGGGAGCCAGGCCAGCTCTGTGACCTGCTATTTTCAAACGGTGGTACTACCTTGACTAATTTATCAGAGGTTATAATGTCTAAGATGCATCGGTCGGACTAAGACGGAACCGAACACATCAGGTTGAGTTCCTCCTGTTACAGGTCAAGGTCGGCTGTCGCATTTAACACCAGCAAGGTCCGTGTTCGCGACGTTCTCCAGGGCTGGAGAATAGTGAACTCTTGCCAAGAGCCGCTATCTTCCGCTGAAGAGGTAGGTCAAACAAGGCTCCAGACAAGGTGTTACCAAGAATACCGTCCAATTGTAACGGTCCGTTACAGCGCTATTAACGGAATCCCGTTCAACTTGCGTGGTCTTCTGGATAGATCTAGTAGATGGACATATTTCAAAACTCACTGTTTTCCTCAGTTATGCTATTTTTATTAACCATATATACATGGCTCATCGCCGCTGTTATTGGAAGCAATACGATTAAGTGTCAGCTCCTTGTCGCTGACAACGTTGTCACGGTGCCAGGCCAGGGCATCGTGCACTTCATGTTCAGCTGCCCCTCGGTAGACTGGAATGATTATCGGTATGATAATAACGTCGACGCTATTATGGGAGTTGTTCGCGCCGGTGGGCCTGTTATTAGCGGCCCAACTGTCCAATGGTCTCTTACTGTCCGAGCTTATGAGGACTATGTGGGCACACATCAGTTCTATAGAAGCTTCTGGAATTATAAAACTAACACCACACTAAAGTGCCAAGCGAGCATCGTTATCCGAGGCCGCCGTGGAGCCCATCGAGCTCACTTCCTCCCGCCGCCTGTGAATAACACTGATGATGTGTATTACGCCTACCCTGGAAAGAGGCTATCGATAACTCGACTGGCTCTGGCTAGCTCTTCTAAATTGGAACGAATAATATGCCTCGGCGAGGCGCTGTTTCCAAACTTCGGTCAGCCTCGTCGTGATGGCTGTCCCACTAACCAGGCCCGAACCACCATTGGCATGGTTAATAACACATGGGTGGTGCATTATGAGTACACTCCGACAGATTATGAGGTTGGCAATAATATGCATGTATGTTATGGGTTCCAAGATTACCTCGTCTTCATGGATTACACTTGGTACGCGGATGTGAAGTCCAAAGCACCGAATTGGATCGGAAATGAGTACGTGCTGTGTCTTAATATTTACATCCTAGAACAGCCAACAGCCACGGATTCGAACCGTGTTCTTTCTCACATAATTATTTGACATCCACATAATCGTTTACAGCCTATCTTATAAGAGCTGATACATTTCAGAGCGTTGTGTTTGGCCAGTGGCGCGTCGGGTGGAAAGTGCTCTACAAATCGATCAGCTTGGCGCGCGCAGTTTTCACGGTTTCGCGTTCGGCACTCGTGTTACTGAAGTTTACTCTTCCTCCCTTCCGACCACATAGCATAATGTCAGGCGAAAGGAAGGTTTATGTTGGCAATCTAGAGGAAGGTAATTCAAACGCTTTGTTCATTGTGGCGTCTCTTGCATGGGCGTTTGTCTGGGCATTTGTGGTGGGCTGAAACATGATCGGTGGTGGTTCAGGCACTCGTGAGGAAGAGCTTGAGGCCGTCTTCAAGCGTTATGGAGGGCTGGAATCTGTGTGGGTGGCTCGGAACCCCCCAGGATTTGCTTTTGTGGTAAGTTTAGGATATGTGTCGTTAATGGCTGGTTGGCTGGCTCTGATGGTTGCTGATGATTGTGTTGTTTACAGGGCTGAGAGGGCTAGCATATTCTTCATCAACTTTATACCACGAGCTACTAGAGCTACATATCTGCGAGGCACCTGAATCATCCAGCCCGCCGCTGATCGTCGTCATATAGCACCATCAGAGAAATCTTCACAGCCAAGCGTCAAACCTTCATCATCTTGTTTGCTACTCTCCTCTCATCCTCATCCTCACTGTAGACGTTTGACGACGCTCGAGACGCTGATGATGCTTGCCGAGGTGAGGACGGAAAGGATTTCAACGGCCGAAGGTAAGTTGGCTTCGGAGGGGTTTGCAGCTGGCTTGGAGATGAGTTGTATTTTAGTATGCGTGTGGAGATCGCTAGACGTAAGTCTGGTAAGGGCAAGGGTAAAGGGAAGGGTTACAGTAACTGGTACCGCGGGGGTGATCGTGAGTACGGCAGTGGGGGATATGGTGGTGGATATGGAGGCGGACGTGACCGCAGTAGGAGTGAGCCTAGTACTGTGGTGTCAATGGTTATGCATTATATTAGGCAATAGCCGTGATCGTCGTAGACAGAGGACAAGGTCCCGATCTGGTTCAAGAGATAGAGGTTATGATAGACGTTAAGTAGATTTAATCCTTTCTACCCCAATTGCACTGAGAATGTTGTTGGTGCATTTTAATATTAATTATCGGTTGGTTGTGTTGTGTGGATTTTCTACATTGTAATGTTTAGCATTTGTTGGAGATCATCACGATGGCTTCAGAAGGTCGTAAAGTCTTCGTCGGCAACCTTGATCCTGGTAAGGGATAGTCTGGATTGTGATCTGTTTATAATAATTGTGTTCAGGTGTTCGGCCAGGAGATCTTGAGCGCATATTTGAGCGCTATGGTCGAATCGAGCAGACCTGGGTGGCAAGGAATCCTCCGGGATTTGCTTTTATCGTAAGTTTGTTTGGTTCCGCGGGGGAGGGTTGCAATAGGAGGTTAGTGACTATGGTTCGGTGGCTAGGGCCGACACTGCCAAATCTCCGCCACCATCCGTCACCGACCGACTCAATCGTCCGACGCTCGCCGGCGACGACGGCCTCGTCTCTTCGCTCCGTCATCACTTGGTCGCTCTCCAACTCTTCATCGCCGTCATGAAAATCTCTACGACTCGTCGGTGTCGATGTCGAGGAAGGCTCATCGTCGTTATTCGTCGTCCGTCACTTGGGTATTTGCAGACTTATTGTGACTCGAGGGATGCCAAAGACGCTGTTGATAGTGAAGATGGAAGGGATTTCCAAGGGAAGAGGTAAGCATTATTGCTAGACCGGCGGCGGCGGTTAAGCTGTTATTTTATCATCCTCCTCAGAATGCGTGTAGAGATATCGGTATCTCGTAATGAGCGTGGTGGCCGAGGCCGCAGTATGTGGGAGCGAGGCGGTGGCCCTTCGAGGAGATCTAGAAGTGAGCTGCTAATGTCTTCCCCCTGAGTGGACTTTGATTTCGCTTGCATCAGGTCGATCTCGAGATCGCCGTGAGCGTCGTTCTCGTAGCCGATCGGATAGTCGTCGGGAGAAGAGGCGCTCGCGTTATGATAGATAGTAAGCTAGAAATGTAGGCCATGAGTCCTCAGGCGTAGTCTTTTCGTTTTAGTCGTTCTAGATCTCGTTCTTCGAGTGGATCTCGTTCGGGCTCTGAGTTGAGCCCGTCTCAATCCAAGTCCCGTCCTGCTGCCGATAAGGATGATAGGGACTAATAACGATATTGCTATTACCATTACCTAACCCCCTTTGAGTTGTGTTGTCAGCCTGCTGCTGCTGCTACCGCTGCTTGTGTGGAGTGATGGCTATTCTTTGCAGTTCCTACTTGTGTTATCGTGGTTGTCGAGATCATCATCATCGACGTCGCCTCATCATAGCCGTCGTCGTGATTTATCTCTCATTAGCAAACATCCGTGGTATTATCCGTGCACAATCCACGACAGTCGCTACAGCTCAAGATGTCTAACTAGGTTTCTGTGTAAACCTAGGGAAGCGTTTCGCCGCCTCCTGCCCGTCTTCCGGTGTGGCGGTGGGAGTCTTTGCGGTCAGAATAGCAAAGAGCAGTTCGGCTCGGACGACGCTGAGTCTCGGTGCCATCTCAAGTCGAATGAAATTGATCCTGAGAGTATTATTAAAGAAGACCTCACTGATGACGAGCTTGTCGATTATGGTATACAATTTGCTCAATGTGCGAGTGTCGCCAAGAGCAATGGGAAGAAGCTTTATTATCTTCACTTCTCCAAGGTAACCGAAATGGTCAGTAGGATGGAGCATGCTGGACGTTTCAGGATTTTCTTATGGAAGCATTAGGTCGGCAGCAGCGCAGTTTGGCAGCTAATCGCAGCTTAAACAGAGGCGATGGCGGCAGTCCCCAGTGGAATGAAGTGGATATCGGTAGGCTATCGAAGGGAGGGGTCTGGCCTCAAGTTGTCTTGGTGTAGATTCTAGTATCGCTGCGTCAGAAAGCCTTAGGGCTCACTTGGCTGCGGTGCTTGTTACGTTGGGTGAGGACCCCAATGTGATCCGAGAGAAGCTTTTCTTACGGGAAGTTCGTGAAGAAGCAGGAGGAGATGGAGAGGAGTCTCTAGTAGGCCAAACGGTGAGTTGGGCGAGGGCAATTTGAGACGTTATCAGCGGCGTGTTCAGGCTGAGGCTGAAGGCTACGACAGTCTTCGCAGCGACGCTTCTAATAATGACGCTTCGGCAGCAGCAGTTAGAGAATGCATCGCCTTCGACTCTCCAGCACCACCACCGGCGGCGGCGGCCCAAAGTGGCGACGCTGACAAGGTCTCGTCCTCTACTGGAAGATCTAAGGTAAGCTTGCTTCGGGAACTACCTATGTGGATGGTCGCTCTGTTTAGGGGAGTAGGAAGGCTTCCACGACTAAGTCTAAGAAAGGTGAGAAGTTTAATGCTTGATGTGGCTGCTGGTGATGATGGTTTTCATTTTAGTGCCACTGCCACCAGCTAAGCTGACGATTGAAGTTCCAAAGTCGCGGTCAGTCGAGAGACAGCGTGTTAAGAGCGTCGAGGTCATTAGCATTAGCATCTTCCAGTGACGATTGGAGTGACAGGTTCTTGATGCCGGAGCATCGGGAGGCAGCAGTCTGTTCTTGGAGCCGACAACTCATTCCTTACAGCGTACAATGCTGTCGATGAGCAGGAGCTATGCCCCTCTAGGAGGGCTGTCCATTGATGAGGATCATGAGGTTGGAGGACCATTCCGGGGATCATTAAGCTCTGCTGTGTAGGACGCCGGCTATATGAGATTGGATTCTATGGAGTGTCGAGAGTGCCCCCCGGGGTCGGCTCTGTGGAGCTCGCCACCATCGGAAGTGGATGAGGGCTGCTGCAAGGCAGCTATGATGACTAGCGCCTCTGGAGGGATGCTTATGCTGTCGAGCATGCCCTCTTTGCTGGAGCTCAGTGATGACCACAGGATGCGGCTGGTAGGGGACGGCCCCGACTAGGATTGAAACGGTACCTTCGTTACTGTCAGGTTAGTGTCAGTAACAGGAGTCTTATGGCTCCATCACCGAGCATGGCCGCCGCCGCGTCCTCCATTGGCACCATAACGGCGGCCAACTGCCCCATGGGAAGCCCTTCGTTGTCATCTTGTGCATCATTGCCTCGTACGTGCTCTAACACCTCTTTGGCTCCCGCTATGTCCCCAAGCATTTACGATCGGACACGAGATGCTGCTCGTAGCGCCGCCGCCGATGACTTGCGTCTGCAGGTAGGTGTTGTTGCTATTCATCCGGGGCCCCTCATCCGCGTGTAGGTCCGCATTCATAATGGAGTGTCCGGAGAGGAGCAGTCTCGCTTTGAGCTGCCTTTGGCCCAGGCTGGAGGGAGTAGGTCGTCACGCTTGCTGGGCTCGGTGGTGGGCATCTCGGATCTTTCCTAGGCCCCGATTCCGTTCTGTATACATTGGATAGATTCTGTCAACATTTCTCTTCGTGCCCAATTCAAAGGCTTCAATGGTTATGTCATGATGGGGACAGAGTTACACGTACGTCTCAACAAGCCAACAACCTGTAATAGTCCTTTGGTAGGTGAGCGCTGTGACCTGCGGATGCTGGCCTCAGCTTTGGACCACCCCTCCCCGTTGCCTCCGCTTTTATTATGTAATTCTCGTAGAGCCAGCAAAAGCCAGCATCGTTGGTGTTATCAGGCACGGTTCCCATGACACCTGCCTGTGAAATGGGTGTATTCGTCCCGCGTCAAGGGGAGGGGGATACCGTACGTCTGAAGTCGCTCTATCCTAGAAGAGTCGCTGGAACCGGCCCTGTAGAGGTAAGCGCTGTGGTGATAGGGGGTGGTAGTGAATCCTTTTGTCAGCTCCGGCTCGGAACGTCTTATCTGCCCGAGGGCCACGCCTATTCCGTTGTGTTTACTAGCCAGTGGGATTCCGGTCAGATGTTCACAGCTGAGTGTGCTGTGAATTCCGGTAAGGGACGGTATAAGTACCGTGCTGCCTTGGCTGGCGGTGATGATGTTACCTGTGTTAGATCGTATGGGCGTTGTCCTCATGGTACCCCCTCAACTACTGCATGCTGCCTGGTTTCAGTACGGCAACGACCTTTATGATGTAGGTTGCCTTCGTGGCGCACAACGTATCTTAGCTTGATGCCAGGTTCATCTAGTAGTCGATCGAAAATATCGTTCTGAAAATCGTCGTGCGTTGACGGTCCAATCGCCGAGTGAGATTGGCAGCTCAACAAGCGGCACCGAGGGATCCCTGAGTTTCGAGGTCTTCGACATGGAAAGGGATTTGGATGACGCTATAGTAGTAGTGGGCCTCACAATCGCTACTTGCTCGGATCCCCTCTCTTAGAACGGTACTTCACCGTATCGCAACACCCCCACCAACTGGACGCCTGTGTCTGACTGAGGATTGTTATTATAACCTGCTACTGCTGCTGCTGTTTGCATGATGATAGCGTTTGCTTGCCATATAATTGACTGTCCTATTAGTATATTACATCTCATCTTCTCCGATGGTTAAATGTCCAGTGGAATGGTAGCAGCTGCTGCTGCTGGTGGCATTATCGTTGGTCGTCGTCGTCATCATCATCGTCGTTCAAGTCATCCTGCTAATATCCATGTGGTTATCAATGGACGGCATTGTAGCATTGGTCACTGTGGTGGTGATGATGATAATTGCAATTAGTACGCTACAGTGGTCATGGTGCTATAGAGTAGTGCTGACATCAGTCAGGGTAGACAAAGGAGACAGGTGTTGTGTTCATCCAGTATGGGACAAGAGCCTTGGCCAATAAAGGATATACATCTTTCTTTAGCTTGCTTTATCCACTGTTCCTCGCTCTAGTACTACTAAGAAATGGGAAGACGGAAAGGGTAGAAATCAGCCCGGGTTCGGGTCAAGTTTTGACGGAGGCGCATGGTCGATGTTGTCAGAAAAGCGATGAAGGCCGCGAAGCCGAAGCCCAAGTTGGACACAACGTTCGATTGTCCCTTTTGCAACAGTGAAAAGTAAATGATTGGCGGTAGTGGCGAAGGGGCATTGGGGCTAGCGCAGGTCGATAGAGGTTAAGATGGATAGGCAGAAGAAGATAGGAACGTTGCGGTGTAGGATGTGCCATGTAGACTACCAAATGCGGATACAGTGTAATGGAGGGGGAAGTGATGATTGGGGGAAGAAGGAATTCGATCGTTTGGTGGTAGCCATAGGTGTCGAAACTTGTGGGTCCGTCACCGATAGTTCATCACCAATCTTGCCGCCAGCCGCGACTATCGTACGGTGTGCGCATCCGAGGCAGATCGTTCTTTAATGTTGCCAAGTGCTGTTGGTGGGATGGCCTTTCACTATTAGATCTGCACGAGCCGGTCGATGTTTACGCTCACTGGGTTGACCAATGTGAAGAGTTGAATCAGCGTGAGAGGGAGGATAGGTCCGGCAAGAGGAGACGACTGGATGAGGACTCTGTCTCGTAGGAGCCCTTCAGAATTCGGTATCCTTACCAGCTCTCCTCAGGGAATCCGAGTCGGGGGAGAGCGACTATTGAGATAACACAACGTATCATTTACACTGTTCCGGCTCTATTTAGTAACCAGTGTTAGTGTTAATCGGGAATGAAGGGGTTGGCTTGGTAGTGGTAAATTTTCGTGATGGGTAAAGGTCGACGCCGCAGCGATTCTGGCCGGCCGCCTGCGCTGGTACCAGCCGATTCGGGAAAATCAGGAAGAGAGGATGACGACGGCATACCAGCGGAAAGCAGCTTGCATCAGAGCGCTGCCGGTAGTACTCGCGTTGGACGCTGGTCACCGTCGAACGGCGTTTTGCTAAATAGGCTCGCCTTCTCGTAGCAGTAGTAGTGCCGCGGCTGGCAAGAAGCAGGTCGGTGGGTACATTCTGGACCAAAGGATCGGGCGTGGGAGTTACGCCCAGGTTAGTAATTCTGATGTGATTCAAGCTGGCTGAACCAGTCTACTAGGTCTGGCGGGGGCATATGATATCTCATCCTGAGAAGCTAGTGGCAGTGAAAGTGATCAATAGGGGGACGGTGCAGGAGACTAGCCAACTGAGACAGGAGGTAGAGCTAGAAACCCTCAGACGAGCGGCCAGTCTAACACAGGTCAGCGCCCTGAGGAAGCTCCGCCATGAGAACATTGTACGGTTCATTGACCTTCGTAAATCCCAAGGGCATTTCTATCTCGTCCTCGAGTATTGTGAAGGCGGGGATCTCGCCCAGTTCATGCAAGCGAGAGGAGGCAAGCTCCAGTGCGTCCCGATCACCTTAGTGATGTGCGATTGCTATTCAACAGGCCGAGTTTAGCACGCCAATTCTTCGCCCAAATATGTGCTGGTCTTTCCTCACTTCATTTGCAACCTTCGCCGCTAATTCACCGAGACATCAAACCACAGAACGTTCTGTTGTCGTATGGTCGCTCCACATCAACAGGAAGTAAAAAACCAATTAATTGACACGTGTGCTGGTCCATGGTGAACTTGTCATCAGCTTCTCCAACGAGCTCCGTATCTGGGGCGTCGGACCCGATGAGCGACGATATGTACGTCTTGAAGTTGGCAGACTTTGGTTTCGCCCGGTAAGCAATGGCTGGAAGGCCAACCCTTGAGTGTCCTAATTAGATCTCTGAGGCCAACAGATATGGCTGCTACTGTTTGTGGGAGTCCGATGTATATGGCACCGGAAATACTCCGGCATGAAAGGTAAAAATGTGAATATCTAATATCTGTGTAAGAAATGACCCCGGCCCGATTCGAACGGACAACCTTCTGATCTGGAGTCAGATGCGCTACCGTTGCGCCACAGGGCCTGCTGTTTATGTACACTCAGATCGTTGTCCGCTTAACCTCAGATACGACTATCGAGCAGACTTGTGGTCTATCGCTTGTATTCTATATGAGATGCTCCATGGTTACCCTCCCTATCCAGGAGCACAAAGCACCATCGAGCTCCTTAAACGAATTGAGAACGGTCCGCGTACGCCCCCACTCAGACCTCTGCGGTCACTCTCTTCTCTCAGCCATCAAGTACGGTAGTGCGTGCTCAACTTCGTGTCTTGATTTGCTGAAGAGAGTGCTAGTAAAGGATCCAGAGCGTCGGATGGAAGCCGACCTATTTTATAAGCACCCATACGTGGTACGCGGCGGCGGCCGAACCATTACTATTGGAGGGCCTTGGTCAGATCCATCAGAATGAAGACGATACACCGACGTTTGGTCGGAAGAACTCGTCTTCAATGAAGAGTGCGCAATCTGGGTCGGAACCGTCGAGGGAGGTCCAAAGCACGCTTTGAGGCATATCACGGTTTTCGAGCAGGTCCTCGGCGCCGGTAGCCGAAGTGATAGCAACACCGTTCGGACAAGCTCCAGTGTGGTCGCCTCGGAGAATTCTGGAAAGCATGTATCATCTAAGGAAACAGTAGGCTAGCGGGCACTTGCTGCCTCCCAGAGTCTCGGCAACAGGGAGCTGGATCTGCTCGCACTGAGAGGAAAATGCGTAGAGAGAGCCCTCTTCTGGTACCTAATGTTTCCTTGGCTGAGAACGTCCAGGATATTGTGAGTGGTGCTGAGGTGTTCCAAGAGGATGATTCCATCGGAGTAAGAGTCCTTGAACTAGTATACGTTGTCGGCATGCTTAGTGCGATTGAGGCGTTGCTAATACTTGCACTCAGGAGACATCCGAGGAAGTGTCTGATGGAGAGTTTGTGATGATTACGGAAGTTACCGATCCCAAACAGTAGGCGCCAACGAACGTGTCTCTCGCCACTATTCGATGCCTAGGTATCTGGACAAGAGCGGACAGCTGGACCAAGTCAGTAGCCCTCCCCAGGATCAGGTGGTGACCGTGCCTGATCGTCGGACCTACGCCTCTAGGGCCATGTCGTTCGGATCACAGGTAGATGACGAACCATTCATAGTTACGTTGAAATCCGAAATTAGGCGGAATCCGTCTCGGAATCGCCGAGAGTCCCGACGCCTACCGGCCGACAGGGCGGTGGTAAGACCACATGGAGCGGCATAAGCGCGAGTAAGGTTATCCGCTGCCCTCCAAACATCTGGCACTTGTCCATGGTTCAGGCAGTATGAGTCGTTCCTCCACTTCCCCTGCCGTCACCAAGTATGCTACCGATATTTGCCGTGTGGCCACTGAGGTGAATTATAGCAAGGACTTCTTCCACTAGTGCTCGCAGGTCAAGCGCATTGCTATGCGAGTTGGTGGGCTGCAAACTGACGATATAGGGTACGGCACAGTATTCCGCAGGGACCGTTCCGGCCGCCGTCGACGAACTGGGCCGAAAGTTGCGAGTGAGCCTGAAGGAACTTGCTGTTCGTGTATATATGCTGGTCACTGCCTCAGGTTTGATACAGTTGGCCGAGTACCGGGAAGACCTCTGCGATGCTTTGGCTGTCCTTGAACGATCCGAGAGGCATGTCCCCGCTACGACGAGCCGTTATATGGCGAGCTTAGGTACACTGACCTAGCCTTGGAGGTAGCTGATCCAGACATGGCCAGCAATCTCAATAGGGAGCGTGCTCACAGCGAAGGATTGAGGAAAGATATGTCTGCGCGTCTTGCAGCGATAAAGGTTGGCGAGGTGGGCAGGTGGTCGAGGTTATCGACGCACGCATGTTGCTCTGTTAGATGCCAGCTGCTCGCCCCGGGCGCAGAATCCTTCTACATGCATTCGAGCTCGGCCGTACAGCAGCTACTGAGGTAGGCTTCGCTAGATTGAGATACCTCACAATACTATTTGGCTCAGGTGGCACTAGGTAACTCGACACAGGGATACAGTAAGGCAAGCCTTGCTCTTGTCCTCATAGATAGGTTACTGGCTGATATCGAAGAGGGTAGAGAAAAGTAGGTTGCTGGTCATGAAATCATTACGCGTTGTCCTAGACATTTAATTCCCAGTCATCAGCACCTCTGTGTACACTTCCTCGACCTTGAAGCATCTTCCATATTCCCCTTTTTCTATCATGTATCGATTGATGTTACTAAGTATATAGTACACACTGTACATACTATGTACGCACATTATTAGTAGTTATAACAAAGTTTTAATTCGGGTTCAGATAACGTAGTTTTAATATTCTCTGCTTCAGATACGAATCAGCCATGGCGTTGAGCTCATATCGTATCCCCCTTACTCGACTAGTCGAACAGCTACGGGGAATGACCGGATCAAGGCGGGCTTCCCTGACGGACAATGTTCGATCGCCGCCAGGTGTGGCCGCGCCATCATGAATCTCATTTCTGTATTTCTTTATCCAAGACCATTGCAACCAATATTATGACATTTTTTTAATCAGAGAGTTTTCGTTAGTGAACTTCGAAAACACAACCTTACAGGGGAAGCATCCATCGATGAACGGAAAGACGGAATCAATACGAGTAGGGCGGCGCGGCACTTATATATGGCCAGCCGAATGTAAATGCAAAAAGCTGGGGGGGGGCACACAACGCTGACAGTGATACCTCAAAAAACGGCGAGTAAAAGCAGGAACAGTAGGCCATATAAGAGAGTAGAGGAAGGGCGGTTGGCTGCACCCGTGAACCACGAAGCTCGTAGCCCTCCGAGAGTGGGATCTTTGGTTACGTATATGTTAAGGCATCTCACTTGGCGTCCACCAGTATGCCAGTCTTTGTTAGTGGTATCGACAAAGCGACTATAGCGGAATAGATTGCTGCCTTCGAAACCGAAGCAGATTCGGTGAACAACACCGACATCCAGCAAGGAAGGCGCGAAGTTGTATGTGAGCTCCCAGACATTCTGATCTTTGTCTTTCTCGACAAGATAGTAGCGGGGCAGACGGTTGATTTGATCGCTTGAGAAGGGACAATAACCATTAACAGTAGCAGTGTTGGAGCCACTCGAGGCAAATGTCTCCTTGAAGCAAACTATGGTTTCACTGTCATCGGAGCTCGGCAGTGCCGTGAGGGAGATCCTGGCCAAACGGCCCGGTGGTATGTAGTAAACGTCTGGCTCGCCGTTTTGTAGGAACCGGGCACCATGGGCCTCGCTTCCCTTGACCACAATGTCAGCCCGAAATAACAGATTAGGTTCCTCATGGGAATATGTGTTGAGGGCGAGGCTCAGAGAGTGACTACCAACATCGGTAACCAGACCGCGGACATGTATCAACCACGTGAATTGGGTGTTTGAGGCCATGGGCCGATGAATGGTGATGACACTCGGCCAGTCGTGGCTGGAGCTATGCCAGAAGTCATCGGTTAGAATGCTCTTCGGGCAAGAATATACAAAACGAAGGGTTCTATTTTGGCCAGCAGTAAGCTTGTTGTCGGCGAACATGAGGGAGCAGTGCAGGTGTTCTTTCAGAGGTACTCGATTACCCCAATCCCATGAGTCATCGTCATCGCTGGTGTTGCTCTTCAGCGACTTTATGCACCAGAGTGTCGAGAGAAACAATAAAAGCTTCGTCATACTTAAGATGAGACTGCGCAGTTTGAGAATTGGCGACATCGCTTCGCTCCACCATCTGCATCGCTCCGCTAAGCTTTTGAGGATTGTATGCACGATTTCATCCACCTTACGTTCTTGACTACACCAGTGTTGCGTGATACATAGTAATATTTTGTATAGTGGTTGCATCACTTTCCAATGAGCGAGAGCGGCTCCGACTCCGAGTTCTCTGAGGATGATACACTGGTAATAGGGTGCCGTCGACTAGGTGGATGAGACTCTCCGATAGGCTCAAACTCAGCATGTTCCGCCTGAGGATGCTGATATGGGGGATATAGAGGAGGTTAAGAGTGATGATGATGCCAGCAGCGATGACTCGGATCTTTTTGGCTCCGACACAAGTAATAGAACTGAAGTCCCGGTTCACTACATATGATAAAATGGATGTCGTGGCCGCTTGCGACTTTAAATTTTGGCCGGCCTTCTCCGATCTAGCAACTCAATTTCTCGTTCGACATCTCTATACGTAACGGGCGATATAAGAGATAGGTGCTGGACCGGAGCTGGGCTTGGATTTTGTAATATACGTCCAAGCATGGTCAAGGAACATGCAGCTCGCACAGTGGTTCTGATATGCCTGTCTAGCTGTCGTTCGCTACTCAGGTTCCTCCGAGTCTGACAGTGAATCAGGAGACGATGGTGCTGCCGCAAAGGGTAATACTTCAACTCTGCTATAGTCTCAATGGGAATATCTTAGACGATGAGTTGTTTGAGGAAAAGGTCGCTATAGAGGAGGACGCTGATCTGGAGTAGTGTGGGGGGTTCTGAGTGTTGCGCAGATTGTATGTCATCAGCGATGATGATGAAGATGACGATGTGGAGAATGAGATTGTCCAAGATGACTCGTGGGCAGTTGCGGACTCCTACTTCAAAGATAAAGGTAATACTACTTCCCAGCTGCATGCAGGGATAGCTACTGCAAGGTCTTGTGTCCCAACAAGTCGGCTCGTTCGATGACTTTGTTACCTACAAGATGCAGGAGATTGTGGATGAGTGTCCCCCTATCACCATCATACCACAGAACCAGGTAAGCTATGCCTTGGTGGCCGCGGCCGCTGCGGTACTATGCGGTCTTAGTACGATCCCAACTCATCCAAGCAGCAGCAAATGCAGCAGAATGTGGGCTTGGTTTACGAGCTGAGTAAGTGAGGGTGGTTTTTGGGGGAGGTAGGGAAAGGTTGTCCTTCAGAATTCGAGCAGTTGTCATTGAACAAACCTACTGTGGAGGAGGTTGACGGTGCTATGACCAGTCTTACTCCTAACCAAGCTCGTTTAAGGAACCTTACGTATAGCAGTCCGGTAATAATCAATGGGATTGAGTACACGGATGCTTGAGGGTTGGACGATGAACCCGTGGGAGCTGTCAACTCAGGTGTACGTCAATGTGAACCAGAAAACATACACCCTGTCGGATCCCGACGACCCCAACTCAGAGAAGGAATTGGTAACGAGGAGACGAGGAGGTATGGGAGAATGTGTGCTGTAGGTTTCGGAGGACACTTACCCCAAGATTCTCATTGGGCGCATTCCTATGATGCTTAAGTCTGAGTATTGCTGGTTGAAGAATCAAACAGAGCGAGGCCTGGTGGAGATGGGCGAGTGCGTCTTTGATCAGGGAGGGTAGTCTACGGTGTGGGTGTGGGCTTCGGATGAGTCATTTAGGTATTTCATCATTAACGGATCAGAGAAGGTGCTCATTGCCATGGAGCGTATGGCCAACAATTTCGTATACTGTTTCCAGAAGAAACAGCCGGCCAAGTACACTTGGATTTGTGAGGTAGTATTACCGGGCAGAAGGGACGGCGCATGTTGTGACGCTGATAGTGATGTTGTGGTGAATATTATGGAAATCTATCAGGGTAAAGCGTGTGCTTGTTTTCCTACGTTGATGATGAGGTTACAACATTTCAAGGAAATCTCTGCGGAACTCCGGTCGGTTTTGTCATTTTCCAGCATATGCAAGTTTCTCTCTCCGCCAATCCAATGGGGAAATTGAAAGCTAAGCTTATGGAGAGTATCCCGACGCCAAACCATATGAATGACGGTGTGGCTCATCTGTCAGAGTATCTATGTGTATGTCAGATTCGATCTCAAGCAGACGGGATGCAGAGCACCAGTGGATTTTCTGTAAAGATGCTTGCCAATCTTGGAGGCAGAAGTGCAGCTAGAGGACAGATCGTCTGCTCTATGCCGTGGGTTATCTACTCCATCGTTGACTCTGCTGCTATTGAGCTGCTATAATCAGGTATATTAATGCTGATATTCCAGTGGTGATCCTTTTCCGAGCACTGGGGTGTGTTTCGGACCGTGAAGTGATCGAAAGGATTGTTTATGACTTCTCCGATACCCAGATGATGTTCTTGCTTCGGCCTAGTATAGAGGAAGCGATGCCTATCATGAGCCAAGAGGTACGCTCCATCACTATGGAAAAACGGGGGAGACTGCTGCTGCTGCTGCTCAATTAGGTAGCACTGGATTACATTGCAAAAAGAGGACCGACAATTGGAACGTCCAAGAGCGGGCGTATACAGTAGGAAAATATTACGATAGAATTCGAAGTACGGCAACGTGTCAGATACGCTAAGGAGCTACTTCAAAAAGAGCTGCTGCCCCATCTCGGTGTTAAGCAATACTGTGAGCCGAGGAAGGCGTACTTTATAGGGTACTAAGGGCGGGACTACTCTGAGGGGGATGGCCTAGCTAGGGAGTGTAGATTGAACATCTACAAATGGGCTTGTATATAGCTCCGGGTCGTCCTTTAGGCAAGCTAGTGACATATAGATTCAAATAGATTGTCGGTTCTAAGAATGACAAATTGGTTGGTATGGGGAGTAAGTGTAATGTGATCAGATACATGGTCCATCGTCTGTTGCTTGGCCAACTTGGTCGAATTGCTGAGGATGACCGTGATCACTTTGGAAAGAAGCGCATGGATATGGCTGGTCCTCTCATGGCAGCTAGTTTCGCCCAGCTATTCCGAAAAGTACACTGCATACACGTCAACCTGCTGGTCAGGACTTGCTCCATTTTAGTTGGTCCTAGACAGTAAAAGGATCCTTCAAAGACAAGTGGACAGCGGTCGGCACTTTGACCTCAACTCAGCTATTCGCAGCGCCTCCAGCATTACTGAAGGATTGAGGTACAGCATCAGCAGCGACAGCGGCCACTACGTTTGGCCAGGGTATACTGTGTGTATTTAGGTATCAATTGGCTACCGGAAACTGGGGGATAGATAAATCTGGTAAATCCGTAAGGACAGGTGTTAGTCAGGTAAGCGCAGCTGTCAATGCTTCTGGCGTTTACTAGGAGGATCTTAGGTCTTGAATCGTCTGACGTTTATGTCGACTATGTCACATTTAAGGAGGATGAATACTCCTTTGGAGCGCAGTGGCAAGTTGGCCAAGCCGCGGCAGCTGCACAATACGCATTGGGGTAATAGCATCGTACGCATGGTGGCGGTATTGGCCGAGTAGGTATGATATGCCCTGCTGAGACACCAGAAGGACAGGCAGTTGGATTGGTGAAGAATATTGCGCTGATGTGAGGAGGAAGGGGCTCTGGACGGTGACGGGGTAATGGATTCTGTTATAGGTGCACAATCACGGTCGGAAGTCTACCGAATGTTGTTTACGATTTCCTTAATGAATGGGGTCTGGAGAACTTAGATGAGATCAACCCAGGACAAATTAAGCACATGACCAAGGTAAACCCCATCGCCACCATGACCGCGGACGCAGGGGAGGAGCTGGCCATCTCAGGTGTTCTTGAATGGACAGTGGGTTGGCATGCATGCAGATGCAACTATGCTGTGCGAGACCCTTCGAGATTTGAGGCGCAAGAGGGATATCGACCCAGAGGTTTCGATTATTAGAGACCTACAGGTGATTCACTCCTAAGCCCGAAACACCGCAGCCTGGAATGACATCTGGTCAGGCCAACGAGCTCCGGATATTCACAGATGGCGGTCGGGCATGCCGTCCTTTGTACGTGGTGCAGCCTCCACCCAGTCAGAAGCTTTGCATTAAACGAGAGCATGTCGAAACATTAAGGCAGATGCTAGTAGGTGTTTAACTGGACCCAGCTGACGATACCGATTCATTACGTTAATCTCAAACCATTTATTATCGAACCTCGCGGTGAACCCATGTAGATATCCAGATGACTTCACCACTATAGAACATAATCCTCGGACTCATAGCGCTGCTATCATCTTTTAGTTGAATAACGAACACGGCGGCTGGGACATGCTTGTCGAGGAGGGTTTGGTTGAGTATATAGATGCCGAAGAGGTAAGACACTAATCTTGCAAAGCTGGTTCTATGAAGGACCAGCGGATTTGAAGTTTAACCTGTTTAGGAAGAGACCTGTATGGTAGCTATGTTTGTCGATGACCTTCGTAATGCCCAAAGGAAAAAGAGCAAGGCCAGCAGCTATTGCCACACGTAAAGCGGCGACAGCGGGGGGGCTATGCTTCTACCGACTAAGGGCTTTCTAGATACACCCACTGCGAGATCCATCCATCTCTTATTCTTGGTGTATGTGCTTCCATCATTCCCTTCCCGGATCACAATCAGAGTCCTCGTAACACTTACCAGAGTGCCATGGGAAAGCAGGCTATGGGTGTTTACGCCACCAACTTTAACGTAAGGCCTCTGCCAAGTCGCAACGGCCATTATTTTTCTGTCTGTCAGATGCGCATAGACACAATGGCGCATGTGTTGAACTATCCTCAGAAGCCTTTGGTTGGAACAAGGGCAATGGAGTACCTAAGATTCCGCGAGCTTCCAGCCGGCAACAACGCTATTGTGAGGGGATATGTAACGGTGGAATGATACCATGGTTTCATTGTAGGTCGCCATTATGACGTACTCCGGATACAACCAGGAAGATTCACTGATCATGAATGCATCATCCATCGATCGAGGCTTCATGAGATCAGTCCATTTCAAAAGTTACATGGCCGACGAGAAACGCCAAGGAGCTCAGGTAAGTCGGTGTTGTCAATGGGGATTAGTAAGTGGCTCCAAAGGTTGTTGAGGAGTTCCGGGCACCGTCCTGGTCTAAAACGTATGCGATGAAGAGAGGTGATTACTCTAAGTTGGATAATGATGGTCTTATCAATCCTGGTAAGAAGTTTCCACTAGTAGATCGGACTGTATGATACCACAGGCACTCGAGTTCATGGTGACGACATTCTCATTGGAAAAGTCTCGCCTATACCCAATCAGACGGATGAAGAAGGTCGCATTCAAAAGTAGTGGTCGAATAGGGGTGTAGTTTATTAACTTGTGCTCAGATACACTGAACGGGATTGCTCTGTAGCTTTGAAGGGCGCTGATAATGGCGTAGTTGACCAGGTGAGTTGGTGGCACTTGAGCATCATCGTTGGCGGTGGACGATGTTGGCAGGTTATGCTGTCTGTTAATGCTCGAGGTCACAAGTTCACGAAGATCCGTGTGAGAACGTTACGAGTTCCCACCATTGGCGATAAGTTTGCATCTCGACACGGTCAGAAGGGTACCATGGGTATCTCTTACCGTCAAGAAGATATGCCATTCACACAGTAGCAGCTGGCGCATTATCCCACCGAGACCTGGCTCGTTGTTTAGGTTCGGTGTAGTACCGGATATTATCATGAACCCTCATGCTGTACCTTCCCGAATGACAATTGGACATCTTGTCGAGTGTTTGCTTGGAAAGGTGAGTTTCGTTCTCATACTCGCCTCAGCTTGTCGTTCAAGCAACCAATTCTGGCTTCCTGATTTAACATACTTATTTTCATAGGTTGGACTTTTGAGTGGGGAAGAAGGTGATGCCACACCGTTCTCTCAAGTAAGTAGCTACCACCACTTCCCTCAGCTGCTAACGACCATTGCTTACCAAGGTTACAGTACACGAGATTATGGCTCGACTACATGAGCTAGGCTTCCAACGGCAAGGTCGAGAAGTTATGTACAATGGCCACACTGGGTTGCGACTGCCAGCTAAGATCTTCATCGGTCCCACGTAAGTTGTCATCACGCCAATCGTACTAGGAGTTGTGGTAAACAGGTACTACCAGCGTCTGAAGCATATGGTCGAGGATAAGATACATTCGAGAGCTCGAGGGCCGATGCAGGTGAGAGATTATGGCTCATTGCTGGTAACCAGGAATGTGATACCTCAGATGCTTACACGACAACCTATGGAGGGTCGTGGACGAGAAGGTGGTCTACGATTTGGAGAGATGGAACGAGACTGCATGATTAGTCATGGAGCAGCCAAGTTCCTTAAGGAGAGGCTCTTCGATATCTCGGATGCATACAGGTAGCGTTGAATGACGGATTCTCGGCATCTTGTCAACTTGTTGGTATCATGTCTTTGCTTAGGGTACACGTTTGTGATAACTGTGGTATGTTCGCAATAGCGAATCTATACAAGAATCATTACGAGTGTAAAGCGTGTAAGAACTCCACGATATCACAGGTGAGAGATGCTCCTCCTTCGGTGATTAGTGGGAATTACGAAGTTCAGGTACACATACCATACGCATGCAAGCTGCTGTTCCAAGAGCTGATGACAATGTCTATTATGCCAAAACTCGTTCTCAAGGTCGCTTGATTACTCCCCGTAACTTTCACTGTTTACACGTTTACACATTTCTATCCTTTCTCGCTTAGTGTTAGTTACCCGAATACACTTGCATGAGAGGCGCGGGCTAAGTTGCAGGCCGAGGTGTCGTCAGGTGGCCGGGCGCAGCCACGGTCACCATAGGAAGCAGTTTTGAATGGTTAAAAGGTGGAATCTACCCTCAGACGTAGAGGAAACGACCATCTTGTGCAAGACAATGCAGAAGTTTACGGGGATGCACGAAAAAGAGAATGACAACAAAACTACTGGACATCACCGAGTACCGATTATTATAGCAGTCGAATCGGTATTTTGTTCGTGCCGTGATTATTTGATCTACTCATGAAACGCAACATGGAGGCAATTAAAAACCGATCATCGACAAACGAAATCGGGTGGTATGGTTGAAGCTCTGATGAATAATGTTTAATATTATGGCATCACTTCGCTGGAGAAAATGGGGATGTCCTGCCACAGAAAAACACTTGCTTTCACGCGAGCAGTTGTAGATATTAGTAGAAGAGTGTGATCCTATCTGCAGGGGGTGAAGATTGTAGAGGTAGGGGTTAGCTCGGTGACCGAGGTTGGCTTGATGACCTTCCCGTAGTACAGAATGATCTGATCGCGCAGCAGATCAAACGCAAGCCCGTGCCCAGCCATGAAGAAGCCTTCCGAGATTCTCGCCTCGGTACCATCGGGCATGATCTCGCTCAAGCGAGTGATGTCCCTTTCTTGGTTCTTTACAATGGTGATGTTCATAGGGTAAACATCTCCATTGAATGACCAATCCAACCAAATAGCGGACCAAGGAATGTCGGGACTGCCAGCGTTGGACACCACCAGAGTCCTTGCTACACCATTGGCGCTTGTGTTAGAAGTGAAGAGGAGCTGGAAGTTTTTGCCTTCCACTGAACCACAGAAAAGCCTGTTCAAAAAGTATTGGTGACAACCCTCATAGGACAAGTGCAAACGCTTCTGTTCAGAGGTATAAGTTTGCACTGAAGGCCGCACAGTCGAGGTCGGCGCATGGTAATCCAAATTTTCTAGCTTTGAAGCGTCCAGGCCGACTTCTTTGGCGAATGATCTCGTCTTGTTGGCGTAAGAGGCAAGTTTCACGCTTGCATCAGGTGGCTCGCCGACGGCTTTCGGAGGCTCCAATCTAGAGCCGAAAGTATTTGCTGCTTGGTGCTCTTGTGCCGTGTAACCAATGACACCCTCAGAAGCGTACTTGCCGGATGTGGACATACCATATAGAGCGACCTCGCCAGTGGTTATATTATTATTAATTACTTTTGTAAGAGCAAACCGCATGACCACCTTAGGGAGGTCTTTCTGTGCGAAGGTAGTACAGTACATTCCGCGGGGACCAACATAATCACCGATAGCGAGCTCGAAGATAGAACAGGCTAGTAAGAAAAATCTCATGAGAGAGGACACTGCAGGAGCTGCGAAGGAGCGACCAGCGAAGGGGGTATATGGCTCGCACTCCGCGCTCTAAACTGAGCTTGAGACGCCGAATCTCTTCGCTTTCCTACCCTGTACGTGTACTTGCAACGCGGATGCTCCACCCTTTTTTCTGATAGCTATACTTTTCTTAACTTTGGTATTTCGATGCTTTCCTTCACACTGGCCGGTGCTGGGAAGCGTTTGCCCACCGCGTCGTTCCGGCAGGAACATGCGCCTTGGATGAAGGAACTCCCGCCGGATGATTTTTCGCTCAAGTAGTACTGCTTTTTGAGGCTTTTCATGAGTTCAGTCGAGTAGGTGTGATTGTCTCGTGCCCGTTATATCTCTTTATAGTACTAAGCTGACATTTTCTGATGGTTAATCCTTCTTCGTCTAATGCCCTGACTGTTGGGTTTGCACCCGAAAACGAGTGGCTTGATCCCGCTATGGCTACACTTTGGGTTCCTCCTCGAGCTCACGTATACCGCCTCATCCATCACGAGTGTTGTGTACGCGACGCCTTATCGAAGATCGATAACCGGATCTCAGTTTAACCGAGTCGGTTGGGGCACGCTACACTAGGTAGCCGATCCAATGGTCCCCATACTTCGAGGTGGTGACTCACCACTGGTGAGTGCCGGCCCGTTCGCCTTGAACCAAGGCCCTTGGCATGACACTTTCTACAGCTGAAGTTTTCGTTGGTCAAAGTTCTGGGAGCAGCAGTATTGAGTGGTATCTTCCCCACAAAGCCCGACTCTAGCTTAGCATTAGATTCTTAGTGACTATCAAAGTGACTCCCGTTCATCAGAAAAAGATGTTGTTCTACGGGCAATGGAGAAAGTTCCATGTGGCTTTGGCACAGTGTTAGAACACGCAACTCGTCTTGTAGCTTGCAAGCATACCATCGCATAACATGCAGATTATGGGTTTACGTAAGGCATAGTTCCATCATCCAGCAGAAGCGTCGTGCTCCAACGATTGCCTTGAGGCTCAAAAGGGCTGTCTTCGGTGACATATCTTTTTGTTGGTTACTGTTTGACGCAAAGCTCATCACAGCAGAAACTAGGAACGAGTTTATAGAGACTCCCTATTGGGGACTGCCGCCAAGTAGGTCGGCTGACTGCAGTGTACAGGAACACTATGATGGGACGGAGAGTCTAACAACTACTTGATATCGACTTAGCCAGTGGGAATAAATGAAGTTGTTATGCAGCGCAAAAACACCGGGAGAACTCGCTTGCTGCATCATAGCAGGCCTTCCTGAGGAGGGCTTCTTCTCCCGAGATGTCGCAATACCACATACAGAACTCCATACAAAGTACTGTTGGTGTTTAGTTATAATGATATTAGGCTTATCACGACGTCACAGGCTTACCACGCAGCACGAGCAGCTGTACGGACAGAATCCCCAGCAGCACGACCAGCAGTGCGAGCAGAGTCGCCTGCAGCGCGACCAGCGATACGAGCAGAGTCACCAGCGGCATAACCAGCAGTGCGAGCGGAGTCCCCAGCAGCATGACCAGCAGCATGACCAGAATCACCAGCAACTCTTGCCGAGGTACGTATTGAATCAGCTGCAGCGCGGGCAGATGTCCTTATGGAATCGCCAGAAGCATGGGCCGCCATACGCGCAGAGTCACTGGTCGCATGGGCCGCGGTCCGAGCCGAATCACCAGCTGCGCGGGCAGCTGTTCTAACTGCACCAGCGCCTCCATTGACCGATGCAGCAGTCGTCTGGGCGTTCTGTGTAGCTGCCGCCGCGTCAGCAGTGGCTGCGGCACTCACTTGCGCGCTAGCACTAGTAGCGGCCTGAGCAACGTCACACGCGGATCTTGTCACATCCGTCGCAAGCTTGGTAACATCGGATGTCAAATCTGTGAGAAATCCCATTTTACAAAACAATTAACTACACAATCAGAAATGCTGGCAAGAGACCTCTGAATTTTGGACAGAGGATGAACGCCATCATAATAAATTATCACTCCCGAAAAACGCCAAACTAAAATGCGCTAGACCGAGGCGAAAAACTGTTGGCGAGAGTAGATCGAAACGCAACGGCTTTGTGTCGGCTGTCCCGAGTCGGACAAATAGTGCTACTCATCCCAGGATACTAAGACACGCCAGGGGGCAGTCTCGCTGTCACGTAACTTCGAGTTTGGGAAACCCTACGCAAATTCCCAGTCGCGCGGCTAACAACCAAGGGTAACGCGACTCAGAAATGACCAATCTGAAGCACTAAGACAAGGCTTGTGTCACAAGCTGACTAAGAACATATGGACGCTCCCAGCGAGGACTGATACACTTATGCGGCAGGTTAGTTAAGTCCAAGGAAATTCGAAATCCGAATCAATCTACTATAAACTCAACACAATGCTTTTAAAGTAACCCCTGAGTGGCTTATGACGATCAACACGCGAAGAGAAGCGATATCACCACGATCGCCTAACGGCATACAGAATTTGAGTCAGACTGCACTCATGGAACAAGGGAATTGTCAAGCGGGTATATTTGTCACTCTTATGATGGCTTTGATAGTACATATTTTATGAATAAACTCATATCAGGATACAACGTTAAACGTCACATAAAAGTTTAGGGAGAACCTCTGAATACAGTGCGGACACTGTCATGAATGGATCGACCAGTAGCATGGCCAGCATCACGAATGGCGCTGCCGCTAGCATGACCCGCATCGTGAACAGCTTGACCTGCTGCTTTACTTGCAGCTCGAATATTCTGAGTCTCCGAGGTAGTGCTTTCAGAAGCAGGGGCCGAAGAAGCAGTGTCTCGCTGTACCGAAGCAGAAGTACTGGTAGAACCGGTAGAGTTTGGGGTACCTAGAGCATTATTAACACCAATCTGGGCACCACGAACGGCGGTATCGACACCGAGTTGAGCGCCTCTCGCG
>JAAPAO010000059.1:57100-98740 GCA_013115145.1 Perkinsus chesapeaki
CGGCCTCCAGCTGAGACTACTGCCGAGCCTCCGGTTGAAACTACTGTGCCTCCAGCTGAGACTACTGCCGAGCCTTCGGTTGAAACTACTGCTGAGCCTTCCGTCGATACATCAGGTGAACTTTCCATCGAAACTACGGTTGCTTCTAAGGTTGAAACAACCGAACCCTCTAAATCTACAATTGAGACGTTGCACCCTTCAGTTGATACAATAGTCTTACGTCCAGCTACCTCTACTATGCGAATTGTTTCCTAACCATCATCACTAACGTATTAGTTTTTTCGACTCCTTCGACGTATATAAGTATGAAGTTCGTGAACCTCAGGTGTGGTTCAATTCTATTCAATCGTACCGTCTGGCGCTTTGCTACTGAATATCCATTAGTTGTTGCGTTTAGTGTACGCATGAACCAGATGTAATTAGCCGCTAGTCGTTTACGCACCGCAACATTCCTACATCACTCCAGCCAATAAACTCAGAGAGGCACGGCTAGGCTGGAATGTCCTTTAAGCACCACTCTCAACAACTACTCTCGTGTCTTCCATTTTGAGCATAATACGCACTGTAGCGGTTGGACGGTCCAGCTCGTTCTCTAGGAGGAAGTATCGCCCGTGGAACGGTGGGGATAGTTAACGACTGGGGATACGAGAACTCAAGAGCAGCATGTTATTGGGTATCTTAGTCGAAACAATCTTAACAAAGCCTGATCTAGTGCGGCTGAGGGGCTACAAGGCTCTGGTTGAACCACTTCTTGCCATACTGTACGATGGTAGATATCACGGGAAGAGAAGTTACTCTCCTGAAAGATATGCTCTGTCTCGAGCCTTGCCATGGTTGATTCAATCTTACTGTGTCTTCGAGTCCAATATGCCCCATGCTTCGTGATGATGGGCTGAGGACCGTGGAGCTTGATACCTAAGTGGGGCCGCGGGGTTGGGGCACGACAGGGTTTCAGCGCGATGACTTGCCTTATCCGAAGAAGGCTCCAATATAGGAGGCATGCCATGATTTCTCGGTAAGGCGTGAACAAGTTTATGATGTACTGGAAACCAAGCCCTGAAAGCACCATGCTTGAGAGGGCAGCGAGGAGAACTCTTACCAATTTCACATATGGTAGAAACACGCATGATCTCGGTCTCCCTCGACTTGAGCTTCAACCAGAACGGCTGGATCTTCATCCATACCGTGACGCCTGGGAAAAGCCTGGTGATCGCAAGGGAGGCGGCAACTTACCGGTGAGATGGGAGTTGGCAAAAGTACCGCAATACCAGAGAGAGCGCCGTATGATAACAAAGAGGCCGAAGAAGTTGGGAACGAAGGAGCCGGTTGTTAGGAGCACTAAAACACTTTTAGTATAAGCTAACATATCTTGCGGGATGACAACTATTACAGCTCATGAATAGGAATGGGAAATCGGCGCCCAAAGTGACACGGCTCAGCCACAACTGGAAGGCCTGCATGCCGCTACGTATCTGAGGTCGACAGCTCCATAATAAAGTTTACGAGAGAGCGGTAGCTTACCGGTGGGAGACCATAGTTGGTCCAGATAGTATAGACGCAGACGAAAGCGCTTGATAGGAAGGTCATCCGGTAGAAAACCACCGACGGTATCTTGGCTACATAAGCCTATGGGATAACATAGGTCAATAAGGCGGCGGGCAATATTACCACTAACGATATTATATAGAGTATAGCATTAGCAAGGACGAGCATGTGCAGTGAGAAGGCTACAGCGGCTGGGCTGGCTGCAGTAGCTTGGCCTGCTGCCGCTCCTGAGTTAGTCATTCCAAATGCCTACTGCTCCCACAGTACTACTACCTTGTGGCTGCTTCTTAAATCGCATATAAACTATATACCCAACAAGAGGGATGATCCACCACGGTATAGGCATCATAATGTAACAAGTAAAGTCCTAACAGATCATCACCATACTTCCACTCACGCGAGAGTAAGGTCCGTCCCTCGCCAAAAAGGGCTATAGCGCGCGCCCGGGCGAGTCCGGCCTCAAAAAAAATGTACAGCGTTGCGTGTTAGAGACGTTGTTGGTATGAAGAGGTTTTTAGAGGCTGTAGATTAAGTTAGCAACTTAGTGGTTATATTAGAGAGATGAACCGGAGGGGTAGGGAGCCACTTAGCTTTTTCACGTCACGGGATGCCGGGGCTAGAAATTGTAATAATGTCTCTTAGAGTGAAAGGAAGCTTGTTATGTCAGGGGGTCGCTTAGGACCCCTCGGAAAGTCTTACTATCATTTTCAGCTCAAAAAATAACAAAGTTGTAGATTTGCTGTTCCCTATTGAAATTTCTGTGTAGCCATCAGAGAGTGGCATGATGCTAGATAAGCAGGATGATGCCTCGAGGGCCGCCGAAGTGGAGAGGAATTTCAATGCCTATTTGAGGACCTCAATATTCGGCCGACACAAAAGTGGTTCTAGGACTCAGCTGTGAGGCGTTCATACCGACTTTTCCTCAGGTTCCACCCGAATGCGGCAGTCTCAGATAGAGAATCGACCAAGTCCGCCCAAGAGGGACGCCTGCAGCCATTCCCTTACCACTGTGTCGGCCCCTTGTACGCGGTTTACTGGACTCCTTGTTGAGGAGGATACATCGTTCGCCGGCTTACCATTGAAGGCCAGGGTCGAGCGTCTGGCTGAATCATTGGGACATTTGAAACAAGCGCATAATGCAATGCAGAACCAGGTAATGTCGTTGGTGAAGGACGGGGCTTCCATAGCTCTCTGGCAATTACACTTGTCAGTCGATGCTCTCCGGGTGGTCAAGGCCCATGCCAGGTTCAGCAGAGTCTCGATAGGCTGAGGAGCGAGATGACGGACTCCGCCAACGACCTAGCCGAAGTAATGGAACGTGCATCAGGGCAGCTGCGGCAAAATGAGAGGTCGGCTGGCTCGATAATGGTGGTATGTGGCTTATGGCGCTTGTAGGGAGGCGATGGAGACTAAGTCTGTTTTGGAGGGGCATATAAGTAAGATGGAGATGGCACTGGCTCAACTTGGACGGTATGTGGAGGAGATCGCTGGAAGGCAAGAGGAAGTTGAGGCTACTGTGAGGGAATTGTCGGTATGGGTGCTTTAGTGGCCATGTTAGATACGGCAAGTTGAGCGAGAAGTTTACGGATAGACCTACTTGTTTACTTTGACATGCACCATTATGATGATGCCTATGGGCGATTTACGAACGACTTGGTCAGCACTTGTGGTGTTATTAAGGCCCATTTTTATTGGATATTGTTGTTCAGCTCTTTTGTTCCTTCTGGTACCAATATCAGTTATATATGTCACTACCATCACTGGCAGTATCCTATTCCCAGGAGAACTGGGCAGTCATGCTCGATGATGCCGACAGATACGCTGTCACGGTCATGTTCATGGTATTACTTGGCAACATCGCCAAACTTATCAATTCGCCCTTACTCAGATTACTTTGGCGATATTTCTATTTATAATAGATGAGTTTCGCGGCACTCGCCCGAAGGCCTCCACAGCATTCATGCCGGTTTTCTATCCAGATGAGAGCATTCCATGGTAAGGGGCGTCTGATGGGGGGCATCGGGTCTGAGGGGCTGGATGCTCAGGGCCAAGCTCAACGACTACGAGTACTTCTCTGGCCTTTTCGGGCTCGGAATTCGGAAGTGGGCCATCTGGAAGTGGGCAACCGGAGCGATACGTCGCCGTCATGCTAAGTCCCACAAGAGTAGTAGCGGCGGGCAGCCAGTACGCTTGGCTTATTATTGAGACTATGCTTAGAGTCGACTGAGGAAGGGGAGGAGGTATCCTATCGTGACATGGACCTGCCTTGGGTCACGGTCGTTAATGCGTATATCGGATATTTGGTCCTGTTCTTGAAGGGCATCTTGAGGGAGTGCTTATGGACAGTGACCTTTAATAAGAGGAAGAATGACAGTGAGAACTGGTGCCCGCAGTGGTGGAAGGAGTTCTATACTCAACACATGTAACATCATCTACGGTGATATTTCCTATTGGCAATGCTTAGGTACAGAAGGATCGAAGACTGTTGGAACAGGCCAATATGTTCGGCACCTGGGAGCACGATCGATGTAGCCGTTGCGGTCCTTCGTAGCACGAGTCAGCGCATGTGGCAGGTGTTGGTCCGTTCTCGTCCAAATGACATCCTCAAAAGGTTTGGGAAATTCCAGCCCACTGGTGAAGTTCAGAGAGGCTGCATTAATCTGGCCTCATATAACTACCTGGGCTTCGGTGGTACCGACAAATACTGTAATAAAGATTGTTGAGCTTTGGACGTATCTTGAGGTCAACTTAAGGTACTCCGTTGGCCATTAAGGCTCTGGACGAGTACGGCTTGGCTGTATGTGCCTCAAGGCCGGAGTATGGCGGTAAGTCCGGGCTGATTGGGGTGGGCTTGGTGGAATTGGTTTTGTTAGGAACTAATAGACTGCATAACGAGTTTGAGTCAAAGGTCGCGGCATTTTTGGGAAAGGAAGATGCCCTAGTTATGGGCATGGGTTTCGCCACTAACAGTAATGATAAGGGGGAGACGTGTGCACCGAGATCGCCATTAGGAGTATCTTAGGTTGATCCTAGGTCATCACATTCAGGTACTTTCCTTGGAGCCTTGGCTATGACTGAAGGTGGCTCTACTGCTAAGAAAGTACTACACTGCCTTTCACGGATGCTGTCGGGCACTCAGCTTTGAGTGGTATTTCAGACTCTTTTCGTTTCGGATCAACTGAACCACAAGTCAATCGTTGAGGGCGTTAAACAGAGTAGCGCCAAGGTCATCGGATTTAAGCATAATAATATGCATGACCTTGAGAAAATTTTGGATAGAGAGACCCGTACTATGTGGTGGCAGCGTAGGTTCGTGGCATTGGCCGGGCAGGTTCGGGCAAATGGGCTAAGATCGTTATTATTGTTGAGGGTATTTATTCGATGGAGGGAGAGTTCTGCCGCTTGAGAGAGACTGTAAGGAAGAAGCAGCAGCAGCTACTGCTTGAATTTGGTTGTTATAATGCTGGCTGCTGTGGTAATCAGGTCTCCTTGAAAAACAAGTATAACTGTTACTTATGGCTTGATGAGGCTCACTCCATCGGAGCGGTCGGGCCTACTGGACGTGGTATTACTGAACTTTTTGGCGTTGGTAGGCGCAGCGAAGCACTGGAGGTCCTCGACGGTTTAATTGGTTTATTAGATACTTCGGAGGTTGATATTATGATGGGCACTTTTACTAAGTCGTTCGGTTCTAATGGCGGTTACATTGCCAGCACCAACGAGTGCATTCAGGTGCTGTCTGTTTGGGGAGGTTTATCCGCCTATTCGGGAAGCTAGTCTTTCTCAGCACCTTCGCCGTTGTTCCTTGGGCTGGCTACATGGTGCTGCGATGCCGCCTATGGTAACAGCTCAGGCAATGGCCGCTCTAGATTTACTGTCTACTGAAAGGGGCAAGGCTAAGGTAGTGGCAGCTGGCTAGGGGGGGGAGGGAGACAGCTTTTGTGCAACAGTTACGTGCTGTACGAGAAAATGCCAACTACCTCCGTGAGGGTCTAATGAAGCTCAATTTACGTGTTATCGGCGATATCGATTCCCCTGTTATCTGCGTTATGCTGGTAATAGCTTGGATGGGTTACCTTCGTCTTTGTTATTATCACTGATAGGTTCATCCCGAGAAGATTGCTCGCTTCTCTAGGGAATGCCTGAAGAGGAACATTGCGGCTGTTGTGGTAGGTCCATCATCCTGGCTTGGGCAGTGGGGAGCTTGCTCTGTGCCAGGTGGGGTACCCGGCAACACCAGTGATTCTGTCTCGAGCCAGATTTTGTGTGAGCGCCAGTCACACTAAGGAGCAGTTGGATGAGACACTCCGTGTCGTTAAAGAGGTCTCCCATATCGTCGGTAATTAGACCACTGGGACCCGGTCGTGTCGCTCGGTAGTTTCGGTCGCACTCGGGAAATTTTCTTTTGCAAATCGCCGCGGGGAGTGCGTTGGTTATCAACGCACTCATATCACTCATATCACGATATCACGCATATCGGGCAGTACTATGATGCTTCCTCGTGACTTCTCCCGTGTAGGAGTGCGAGTGACGTAAAAGGGTATATTGATTAACATGAATTTTACCGTACTTGTATATCGTATACAGATATAGTAATAGAATGGAAATATTTCTGGCAGAAGGGTGCATGGTTACACGGTGTCAGGTATTGAGTACGGTAACAACACCGATGAGAATGCAGCCAAGGCATATAGGAAGTATCTTGCCGAAGCTCCTATTGCGACTGAGCCCCTAGATGGCCTTGAAGCATACTGGAATCCTGAGCCATTGGTGCCTGCTACACTAGAGGAGGACAGGGAGAATCTGTCGAGCAAAAGTAGGATACGGGAGAGGTTGGTTGGAGGTCCATGTGGAGCGGTAGGCACTTCTGCTACCAACTCTCCCCGAGATAGCGGCGCCAGTGAGACCGAGGATGAGCAGCAGGCCAAGGGCTTGCTTGATTTCGCCACCATCGATCCTCTGGCATTGCAGCACAAGCCAGATGAGAGGTTGATGAAGGTTGCTAGGGACGTCGTAAGGGAGAAGGGTGTGGGTGCATGTGGCCCTCGAGGCTTCTATGGTAGCACTGTTCCCTTGGGTTTGGGACCGGAATGAGTGGCATCAGGTACGACGGTGGAGCACTTGGATCTCGAAAAGGCTATCACTGAGTTCCTGGGCACCGAGGCTTCGATTGTCTACAGCCATCACACTGTGTCCGATTCTAGTGTGGTAAGTGGTGGTGGAGGTGTTGCCGTCTCCAGGCGGATGATTGGATCCATCAGATCCAAGCATTCATCACCAAGAATGATTTTGTCATCGTCCATAAGGACGCGAATCCACACATGTGCATCGGCCTTAACTTGTCCCGCGCTAAGAACATCACTTGGTGGTCCGGAGACATCGCCGAGCTGGCGCATTTGGTGGAGACGCAGAGCAAGGAAGTGAAGCTGGCTGCCCGAGCTGGAAGACTTTGGATACTTATGGATAGCAATTATGGAGTCGACTTGGCTCAGGTGAGTTGAGGAAATATAAGACTGGATAAGATCGCAAGATTTTCCTTTCAAGGTGGTCGAGATTAAGGAGGAATTCGGTGCTTACCTGTTGCTTGATGACACTTATGGTATTGGAGCCGTCGGCGAGACTGGTCGAGGCTACTGTGAATATTACGGGGTAAGTATGAGCCGATTGCACTGTGATAGTGTAGAGCTGATTTCTCAGGTTCCACCCTCCTCGGTAGACCTTCTTATTGGATCACTTGAGCACGCTTTCGGTTCCCAAGGTGGATTCTGCGCCGGCAAGCAGACGAGCATCGACCATCAGACGCTTTATGGGAGCGGTTACTGCTTCAGTGCTAGTTCCCCACCAGCATCATGCAAGTTTGCTGCCGAGACCATGAGACACTTGGCTGGCAGTGACCGTCTAGGTCGCCTTCAGGCTAACGTTGAGCAGCTCAGGCAATGCTTAGAAGATGCCGGTTTGGATCTTCTTACGGACTCCCAGTCGTTTGCGCAGATCGCGGAGGTCCCCGATGCCCAGCGTGTTGCCAATGCGCTTCAGTCGAGCGGCTTTGCGGTGCAACCATTACTGATATCACCCCTTGAGAAGGGTGGCTTGGCCGCGGTGGAGCGCAAGAATACCCTTTTGAGAATCTGCGTACGTGCTGATCACACTGCAGCTCAAATCTCCCAGTTCGGTGCCTGTGTTAAACAGCTGGAGGCCTCAGCTGTGACATCCTGCGCCAAGGGTGATGAGGGCTGCGCCGCCGCTCTGTAAATTATGCCTATTCGCGGCCGTTATCGAATTAGTAGCATTCCATACGCCATAAAGCCGCCGTCGGTTCGATTCTACTACGTTTCCTAAGCGTCCCTGTACTTGGCGGTAACAGTATCAGTCTTCCCTGTATGCGTCGCTAAAAGCTCGACTGTTGAAGCCTATCTCACGGGGTCACTGATGAAGCAGCAGCTATGGTTCACAAGTAGTGTTTTATATCTACGGACGATAATACTATTCTATTGTTTTTGCCTTGATAAATAAAAGAGGCCATATGTGTCTTTGTCGTCGTTCTGCCGTTGCCGAGGCTTATGTGTAATATTTGTTACAGCTTAAGTCTCGGTTGGTATTTGTCTGCTACTGTTGGTGATGAGTTTGTTATATATAGGCGAAGCAGCAGCAGCTCATCTCGATGTGATCTATCGAATGTATGGTATGATTTCTATTCCTCACCATTGTAATCCTTGCTAGAATGCCGCAGCCGCAGCAAACGCCATCTGCTGCTGCTGCTGCTGTTGCTTAGAATCTGTACTGATATGGTCATAAATGGTAGCTCCTACTGTAGCCCACTATTCTTTAACAGGGAGCAGGAGCATTGTCAAGATTTGCTATTCACCGTCCGTCGGGCGAATCGAGTAACGGATTAATAATAATACGGCTTTGGTTGTTGGAGTGTTCAGGGATCGGGCGGCCCAGTTGGTATGGGGACAGTTTTTGTGACGCGGCTTAGAACTTCAACTGCTCATAGTCCTGGGTCAATATGGCATTTCAGCCTCCCTTTTCCGAATAGTCACTTGTGTCGTATCGGGATACCTATTTATCCTACCCACTTGAACTCCTCCTCTTATCATTGGCTGTCTGTCCATTGATAAAGTTAGTATTGTGCAGCGGTGTCCCCTAGGATGTACTAGCCGTAGATATATGCCTGGAATTGCACGCATTTAGGGATGTTGGCAGTCCTGAATATATCTTAATCAGTATCGAGTCAGTCTTGCCTTGATTCTATTGTCATCTTTGTGCAGTTCATTTACTTGCCTAACACACATACCCCTTGCTTAAATAGGATGATCGCTGAGGCTACAATGTTGGCTGAATCCGCGTGCAATTCGACGACAGTTGCCGATATCGCTTCCGGCATGGCTCCGCCTCATGATGGAGCCCTTTCGGATGTCGACACAACCGTCTACACATTCACGGTTGTCTTCATGGTCGGGCTGCTCCTCTCACTTGGTTGTTGTTCACTTTTCCTTTTCAGATGGCGCTGGCTGTGCTTTTGTTCGTAGCAGATGACAAGCGCGGAACCCGGCCGAAATCTTCCATGGCCTTTTACACTGTATTCTATCCCGATGAATCGATTCCTTGGTAGGTTGTCGCAGCGCTACCTCTGATCGTGTATCGCTTGTTCAGGGGGCACTTCGCATTCAATGACTACATTGGCGGCCTCTTCGGCCTCGGTATCAACAAGGAGACCATTCTTAAGTTCGTCTCCAAATATGTCAGGAAATCTCCTGCAGGCAAGCTGTCCGTTTTGCTGATTTATTTGCTTCACGCTGGTCTTGGCAGATTCGAGCCCCAAGGCAGCGGGGACCAAGTCGATCGCACCGAGGTTTGAGCATCAGTATCTTACGTGGCCCACAGTGTTACACGCCTACTGGCAGTTTGCCGTTCTGTTTTTGAAGGGCATCTCCAAGGAGGCCTTATGGACCATCACATTCAGTAAGAACGAGAACGATACCGAGAACTGGAACACCGAGTGGTGGAAGGAGTTCTACACGCAGCATCTGTGAGTTAGTCGCGAAACCTGTGGGATGATGATTGTGACGCCGTGACGCCGCCGTAGGTATCACCGTATCGAGGACTGCTTCAACCAGGTCATCAGTTCCGCGCCGGGCAGCACCGTCGACGTAAGTCTTCGACGTAAGTGGTTATGTATCTATGTTCAGGTTTGCCTGAGAGACCGTCCGCATAATATCTTTAAACGGTATGGCAGATTAGAGCTCACCGGGAAGGTCCGTCGAGGTTGCATCAATCTTGCCTCTTACAACTACCTTGGTTTCGGCGGCAGAGATGATTACTGCTCTCCCAAAGTCATCGAGGCTGTCAAGGACTATGGTTTCGCTTCTGGAGTGTCTAGCCGAGCCGAGGCAGGCGGCACCAATAGCCTCCATGTGAAGCTAGAGTCGATGGTTGCTGACTACCTTGGCAAGGAGGATGCCTTGGTCATGGGCATGGGCTTCGCCACTAACAGTAGGAAAGATACTCCTTATCAGCAGCTTCTTGGAAGTGACGTTATCAGGTATGCTTTTGGCAGCAGTTGCGCTCACCTCCCCTCAGTACGCCAACAAGCCGGTAAGCAGCTTTTGTGGAGTTTTGGACATTTAAAGGTTGTCACAGACGCTATTCGTCTCGGACTCCTTGAACCACAAATCTATCGTCGAAGGCGTGAAACAGAGCACGGCGAAGGTCATCGGCTTCAAGCATAACGATATGCGCGATCTGGAGAATGTCCTTGACAGAGAAACTCGTAGGGAGGGAGGACGCGGGTTCGATCCCCGGCAGCAGCATCTATTTTAAATAGGCTCTGGCAAGTGGGCTAAAATTATCATCCTCACTGAAGGTGTCTACTCTATGGAAGGCGAGTTCTGTCGACTCAGAGAGATTGTACGTCACCATCGGTCTTTTTCTTCTTATTGAATTCTACGTCCCTATAGGTTACTCTAAAGCATCGCTACCACTGTTATCTGTGGCTCGATGAAGCTCACTCTATCGGAGCTGTCGGTCCTACTGGCCGTGGCGTAACAGAGCTTCTCGGTGTTGGTAGGCCGCCCCCCACTTAGGAAGGCTTTAATGAATAATGGCCGCCTCAGATACCAAGCATGTCGATATGATGATGGGCACATTCACCAAGTCGTTTGGCTCCAACGGTGGCTATGTCGCCGGTGATAAGACTCTAATAGATGTAAGGCGGCTCGGGAGAATCCAGGTTAAATAATCACAACTAGATCTTCTATTGTTCTATGATAAAAGTACCTCGTAGTAGATAGCTAGATGAACTTATATGATAGCTTGTAGCTAGCGTATGTGCATCATCAACTCAGTAAATATACCACAAGCTATACCACAGCTATATTATTATTGTACGTTGATGACATGGTAAAGCACACAAAAATAATGAATGATGGAAATATTTACTTTTCCGCTTCAGTACCTGCGCGCGACTTCAACTGGATATCTGCATGCTTCGGCCATGACACCGATGGTAACCTCCCAAATCATTGCGGCCTTTGAGGTCATGAAGACGCCTAGAGGACAGGATAAGGCAAGAAGCCTGTTTTCCACGGTGCAGTGCTCCCAGTGCTTCGCTCCGCCTTTTTTAGATCCGGGCTATTCGTGAGAATTCCAACTACCTCCGCAGTGAACTGAGGAAGCTGAAGCTTACCGTTATCGGCGATATCGATTCCCCGGTCATCTGTGTTCTCCTGTGTGTGCCGGAGACGATTCCGGCCTTCTTCCGGGCAGCTCTGGAGCGCAACCTTGCCTGTGTTGTGGTGAGGCCACGTTGCGCACTATGAAGATTTTATCAGCCTACGTATCTTAGGTTGGATACCCGGCTGTGCCCGTGCTTCTGTCCAGAGTACGTTTCTGCGTCAGTGCCAGTCACACCAAGGAGCAGATCGATTACACCGTGGCTATGGTGAAGGAGGTTGCGAAGGAGACCGGTACGCTGCCTCCTGTTTGGTGGTCAGCAGCCTCCACCGTAGGTATCTGCTACGACAACTCCGTGTCGGACGAGGAAGCCGCTTCCTATCGCCACTGGCTGTCTCACGCCCCGCTCGAGACCACGGAGCTACCGCATCTTTCTGACTATTGGACGCCGGACGATCTGGTGCCCAATTGCAAGTTTGAAGTTCCTCATAACGGTTTGATATTCCCTTCCGAAGATACAAGTATGTATACTCCTCAACTAGGTTCCTGCAGCATCGCTTGCCGTAGGTACGGTGTCCAGCACACCTGTGGGCGGCTGCGACCGTGATGAGCCTCTACAAGAGTTCGCCACATTCGACCCTCTTTCCCTTCTCCATGACCCACCGAAGGCAGTTACTGATCCGGCCTTCTCGGTCATCGAGGAGAGGGGCGTCGGCGCCTGCGGTCCTAGAGGCTTCTACGGTACCTTGCTCTCACTGTGGGTTCCTGTATATGTCGCGAGTTTTGCAGGCACTACTCTGGAGCATCTTGAGCTTGAGAAGGTCATCAAGGAATTCTTGGAGACCGAGGCTGCTATTCTATACAGTCACCACGCTCTCACTGCCTCCAGCGCGGTAGGTTATCCTCATCCCGGTGGGCGCGGCGGGGGATGTGGTTTGTCAGGCCCAAGCCTTTATCAAGAAGAATGACTTTGTTATTATCCACAAGTATGCAACCTACGGCATTCGAACCGGTGTGAAGCTGTCCCGATGCCGAAACGTGACTTGGTGGTCTGGGGACTTGGACGAACTGTTCGAGCTTGTCGAGGCTAAGATGCGCCAAGTGAAGCTATCCAGCCATGCTTGCCGAGTCTGGGTCGTTATGGATGCCCAGTTTGGTGTTGATCTCAGAAAGGTAAGCCTCTTGTTGTCCAAAGCTGCACTCGGCGTTTATTACTCCTCTATGGGGAAATGGCTCAGCTGGAGGAGACATTGCCTGTAAAGACGGGGCAAATCCAACGGTGCAGAGTACTTGAACTTCTGTCATCACATCTGCGTTGTATGACTATATTTTTGCTAGTATGCGATCGTGCATGCCGATATAGTATAAATTAGTGAGGCGATAAGTGTGGTACAGTAGTAGGTATGGTCGTACTTGTTCACTGTGGTCAAGATTTATTATACCGTTTTTCTCACAAATCGCCATGTGATATATACTTATTAAATGTCCATACCGTCTGTATACGTCTGCTCAGGTCGTTGATATCAAGGATGAGTTCGGCGCATACTTGCTTCTCGATGACAGCTATGGTATCGGCACAGTCGGCGCTACAGGCCGTGGCTACTGTGAGCACTACGGGGTAAGAACATCCTACCACCACTGCCAATAAGGCAGCTGCTTCTCTGTAGGTTCGATGCTCTTCGGTGGATATTCTTGTGGGCTCTCTAGAACAGACCTTCGGTTCCCAAGGAGGATTCTGTGCCGGCAAACAGACTACCATCGATCACCAGACGCTTTATGCCAGCGGTTACTGCTTCAGTGCTAGTTCCCCGCCAGCATCGTGCAAGGTTGCTACTGAGGCAATCAAGCGAGTTCAAGGAAGCGAGCGTCTGGCTCGCATCCAAGCCAACACTCGACGCCTCCGACGTGACCTGGAGGAGAGTGGCGCGGACATGCTTACCGATGGTCAATCGTTCACGCAGGTCGTCAGAGTGGCTGATGCTCAGAAGGTGGCCTCAGCTATGCAAGAAAGGGGATTTGTTGTTCAACCATTGCTGAGCTCACCTTTAGAAAATGAAGGCCTAGCAGCCGAGAAGAACACATTGCTCAGGATAGCCGTAGGCGCTCATCACAGCCCTGAGGCCATCGATCAGTGTGTTAACTGCCTTAAAGAGGTCTCTGTGGCTTGCTAACTTGGCCCTTTATTACCCGTCGTGGCGTACTATTAATTTGCAAGCTTTCTGCAATAAAATGCTATCGACGAGCTCTTTACTGTACAGTACAGTTATTCCCAGTAAATTATCTTACCTATCATCATTTGCTAACAGCTGCTCTCCTCCTCCTAGCCTGCATCAATTATGCTGTTCTAGCCTGGAGCGCTGCTGCATATATCATATTCCTTTGTTGCCTTTGGGAAGCGGCCCCCCCGTCATCGCCAGGGCCCAGCAAGTTCCTCTTCTTGGTTCCTTGCTAGCAGATCCTTGTTTCCGCTAGTGTCGCTTTGTAGTGCTGAGGCCCTGGTGATGGCCCGTCTAAAGGGTGGCCTGCGGCCCAGTTATCCGGGACACAATCGTCCAAAAGAGAAACAATAAATTTCTTCCGTCTGTCTCTTCCTTACCGTCGTTTTGCGTTGAAGTCAGTCATGCCCAGGCGCCTATGGGAGGACCCAGTTGCCACTAGCGCATGCGTGCAGCCTTCGTTGCCATCGGTTCCCTCGTATTTATAGCCTGCGGTGTAGCATGTGAGCGCCTCGGTGAGCAGCAGCAGCAGTGAAGAGGCTCTGGTTGGTAGGTGTGTATAGGGGCAAGCAGCTACATGACGATATCATATTTTCTAATCTAGAAGTCGGGTACGGCAAGTATATGATAGGTAATCGGTAGTGTATCATCTCGACAGTCAAAGGCACTATCCTCAGGGCTAGGGTGCGGATGTCTGATAGCTGCGGTGGTCGGTGCTCTGTCAGCTTATAGTCGTAAACGGTGGCTGCTATCTGGGTAAGGAGGACCGCATGGCTCTATTGGCCTGATCCTCTTAGATACGTTGCTCTTTCGGTGTTGCTGGGAGGGAGCCTTCTCACAGTGGCATGTGTGGGCATGTTCCCAGCTGTTTGTTCCTTTATCGGCGTAATTGACAGGTTCTGGCGGCTATTAGCAGGACTGATGCTGATAGATTTGATACCGTGTGTGGGCGGAAGCGGGATACCGGTAGTAGTGGGGAGGGGCACTAAGTTCGGATACCAACCTTCAAAGCAACCTCGGGTCGTGCTGATGAAAAAGGGCCACACTGCCCAGCATTCATTCCAAATAACGCTGGATCTATGATAGCCGTAATCAGTGTAAGGTCTTTTGTGGAACTGGCCGTGTTCAATTCGGTTATTAAGTAGTTCCAAGACTCCCTTGGAGGGAGTCCCTCTGCACATATGTCTACCCCTTTCATATCCGACTTCCCTAGCGCTTCCCTGCTATGTGGGAGCTGCTCTACTCTCTGATAGGTGCACTTTATGGCTCTGAGAGAATGGTCCGGCTGATGCATGAATATGACAGTATGAATCAGGCGCTACATAACTGCATGCGAAGGTACTCCTTCACTATACTGGAGGACAGGTAGCCTCTCATTGGTAGTCGTACCAATACGTCTGGCGAAGCCCCAGGCCAACTGATGTCCCTGGACAGCTGCCCAGGGGCTTTGGATGACCAGCTGGTGCCATGGGAAGCCCATCGGTGATCGTGGAACAGCTAGGCTTGCTAAGGGAGGATATTAGGTACTGGGGGCTGTTTAAGGAGTCTGAAAGGAGGTATCATTGTGGTGGAGCATGTGATGCTGGATCACCGTTGTTTGGATGGCCGCAGGATGTTGGCAAAGGAGGGGTAGTAGTGGAGGGGGGCTCTTACGGTAGGCGATATATGAAACGTTATTTGGGGTCCAGTGGGTCGTAAGCTGTATAGCTTCACGAGCATGGGTGGTGGGAACTAGCTCACAGTAATCCTATTGGGCTTGCCGGTTTGTCCAGGAAGATTGACAGACCGTATCTAATCTACCATTTCTGGGACGAATCAATGCAATCAATCAATTGTAATGCAACTAACAACTCGAAGGAGCGTTGGGATCTCCTGGATAGTCATAACCATGGTATCTTGCCTATAGGGCAATAGGACCGACTGTTTCTTGCTCTGCTTCTTGTAGGTACTGCCTCCTGATAATGCTGATGACTTGCTATTGGACCCTTGTATTAAGGGGATATTGTTGGACATTCGACAGCAGGCAAATACCAACGCGTAGCAACCTTCCCTCTATATTTGATAGGAGTCTGGTCAGGACCATGTCTCTAGCAGCGGCTGTGCCTTTGTTGCTATCGGGCTTCTGTGGGGCCCTCCTGTGTTGCAGTAGAGCACAGAAGAGGTTGAATAGGAGAAGGCAGAATAGGCTCTATCAGCTAGCCCCACGAGGCAAGTCCAGTTCGAGCATTCAAGTCTGGGTCGAAAAGTGCTTCAGGCACCGAACCGAGCGTCATATCGATCATGCTTGAGGACGGCGGCGGTAGCAGCTCGGATGAGAGTGATGATTACGATTATTAGCAGTCATGATGCCATGTTACATTATAATGTTTCATTCTCACACTCGAGATCTGCGTACAAGTTTGGTTATTATTATTCTCAAGGCTGGGTTACCCTCAAATGACCATACGTGCTTTATCAACGTTGCTGTTCCTGTTGGTGCAGTCGCAGGTGAATGCCTGGGGCATGGACGGCCATTACATAGTAGCCGCCATAGCGGAGAGGATAGTCTCGGATAGAGTCAGTAATAACGGCGGTGCTGCAATAAGCAACACTTGACAGTTGCCGCGTTCAGTTGCCGGGGTCAATGAGACTCTTGGTCGAGGGCAGGATATGATTAGCGTTGCGTGCTGGGCCGACCAAGCCTCTCATAGCGCAGAGTGAGTCCTGGGCTCCTACAGCGTGCTTGGCAGGTGCTGTCGTAGGTATCGATGGACTGCCCCTTTGCATTTTGTTGACACTCCTACGAGGCAGTGTAAAATGGATTATGTCCGTGATTGTCCCAATGACTTCTGTGTTATTGGTGCTATATACAACTACACCAATAGAGCTATTGTAATAAAGGGAAGATGCGGCTCCAGTAGGCAGCAGCTTAAACAGGGGGCATTGGGCTCTACGCCCCTCCAGCCAAGCCCTACTTTGGGAATGAGCTAGCTCTTAACCATATTCTCACGTATATTTGTGTGTCATATTATCTCACCCTATACTCATTGGACTTGATAGCTAGTTCCCTCTAGTTAAGAGACTATAAGACTTCTTAGAGACTAGTAGAAGTGAGATTCGTCATAGTCTGCTGCCCTCTTCAGTCCGAAACTGAAAGCAGAGCCGGTCGGGAATTCGCTATGAAGCTGGTCATACACTTCCTTGGTGACGTTCATCAACCTTTGCATGTCGGATTCAGAGGAGATCGAGGCGGCAATGAGATCCATGTACAACTGCATCGCTCCGCGGCTTCCAACTCTGTGATAGGTTACTACGGACTTTGCCCCGCCTGGTCCCAGACATAAGGTGGAGAGTAAACTCCATCAGGTGTGGGATACTGGCATTATTACACAGTAAGGGAGCGGGGTAGATCTATCGTAGATCAGAAGAAAGTTTGGTAGGAATAGTTGATGGAAGCTGGCCGGCTCGTACGGCGAGCCCAATTGTTTGCTTCGTCAAGCCACCTTGATATCTACCTGATTGCCTGTGGACCTTCCAAATTCCTTCGTTCGGGACAGGTTCCTATAACTGAAAGGATTCCTTGTTTTATAGGGATGAATTCGAGCTCCGTGTAGCACGTCGGAGAGAGCATCGGAAGATACCTCCACATGAGCCGTATAAACATAAATACGAGGAAAGATGGTAGTAAATCTGAGGGATAATGTGGACGGCTAAATTCCCTATATACCCATCATAATGATAATTGGGTCCGTTTTAATGACTGATCATCGTTCGGCCGCCTCTGAGCGTGGCTTGCATTTCTCACTGTAAATCTCTCAGGCATGAACTACTGGAGCATTTATGGGCTAAGCTGTCTAAGGGAGGCGAGTTCGCAAAGCACCGAGAAGAGTGGTTGCAGCCATGTCGGACTAATGGCCTTTTGGAGTGCACCAAGACCATGGCAGAGGAGAGCCTAGCGGTGGCCTGCACAGCTGCGTAGGTCATGGGCAGCAGCCATCCTCGGCTGAGGCCTACCGTTCGTCCGTCAAATCGTTGAGGCAGAATACTCCTTAGTGCCTCATGGGGAGAAGACCGTTTTGATTTCTCGAACTTCCCTTTCGACCCCAGCATCTGGATAGTAGTTTGGAATGTAATGGGCAGGTACCACGATGAGTATCGCAGATGGATAGCTGATGGTGACGTATTGGATAGGGACTATTTCTTAAGTAGGAATCCTTTGATGGAAGAGCAGCTCGCCAAGGGAGGGGTAATAATACCACAGCAACTCCATGGCCCACGGCGATACATTAGTCTTCTGTGTCTCCCAATACGTATTGGAAGGAGAACAGTGGTTAGAGGATAATCGCAATTGTAGGGCATCCTTCGTGCTTGTGATGATTGCAGCTCGCAGTGAATCCGCGTAGCTCGATTCGGGTAGCGGAGATGTTTCGGCTGGGTATCGCTTTTCATAATTTACCTCAAAAATGCCTTGTTGTTATTTTCTCTATATAACTAGTACCGGTCTGGTACGGGCTTCCGAAAGCCCGATTGCACGTTGTGTTGCTCAGGTGCGTCTAGCCTGGGTTCTCCAGCAGATGTTTGGCAGTCATCGCCATCGACATCACCGTCACTCTCATAAGAAGAAGCAGCCCCACATACCGAAGACTGGTGAAGAGGTTGTTGTAGAGTATGTCTAGTAATTCTGAACTGGCATCCCATCCGTTATATTTCTAATTGGTTCTTGCACATATGCCAATTGAAGCCGTAGCCTGTAGTTGTGTTATGTCCAACAAGTGTGAGTTCGCAGGGGCAGCGGCAGTGGGATCCGAAGGTGGAACCTAGCAAACCTCCGAGTTGCATTTTCCAGTTGCTGCAGCGACTCGGGAGTGGCCTGGGATTGGGTTGGAGACAATAGTGATTGTTAGGCCTACTACGTGTTGTTGGTTGTGTAATGTCCTGGCCTGGGCCTACTCCACCTCCAGATCCTGCAGCACAGGCCTATCAAGCAATGATGGCCGCCGCACATATCCAACAGCAGCAGCAGCAGCAATGGCAGCAACAGCAGCGGTAGTAGAGTGTAACATCACCCTTACGGTTTCCATTATCGGATTGAGTTAGAATTCAACAGTTGCTACTGTACGCATCAGCTAATAACGCACCAACTTGGCCGGTATTTTCCTCGGTAACTGTAACGGATTTCGTCTTCATTTTAAGATGCCGTGTACGGTAGCAGCTATGGCGGAAAGGGCTAAGTTCAGGAACCAAATTCACGGTCGCAAATTTGAAATATTAGTTCATTTATACACTCAGTAAGATATAGATTCCTAAAGGCTCGCTTATTCAGGCCGGGTAGCGCTCCCCCAGGGTCATTACTACCGCCACCGTTCCCTCCAATGCCCGGGATGGTGACACCGCCGCCGCCGTCGATGATGCCACACGTTGGAGTTGCTATGCCACCAGTGATGCCACCTATGATGCCATTCATGCCCCCTCTGCCCCCCATGCAAGGGATTGTTCCGAGAGTAAGGGTCTGCTACTGTTTCAGACGTTACTGAGATACGGCTGTAGGTACCTATAGCCAATCCTCCTAGCCAGCCGATAGGGTAATAGAAATAGGGATACTGGGCCTGGCAGACAGCTGTGGGGAAATCCCACTTTCTTGTTTATTTGAAATATTGTAACTGGAGTATGAGGCTGGCGAAATGTTGAACTGAAATTGTTTATAGGGAAATATAAAATAATACATTGACCTATATTACCATAGTCTTGACATTGCGCTGCAGAAGGAGTTTGAACTTAAAGAGTGTCCTTTTTCCTAGGCCTATATGGGAGCGGATATCGCTACCTGCCGGTGCGGAGGCTCGAGATGAGCTCCGATCCAAGCTGTTGGGGTGGGATATGGAGTTGGATGGCCATGGGGAGGCACTACAGGGGGACAGTCATCTCGCTGAAGGTCGCTCGCCCTCGCCGTGTCCTCGCCACTACGCCCTGTATAGGTATACGAAGCTGCGTCAACGAGCTTTGTTCCAGTGTAGCGGAGCAGCAACGGATACAGATGTCTTTGTATAATGCAATGGGTAAAGGACGAAGAGGCGGTAGCCAGTATTATAGTAATAATAATAAGGGCAACGCTCTACGATGGCTAGCTTCCGAACTACTAGGGTTAAACTACTGGCAAGGTCTGATAGCATGCTCGGTGCTATCTAGCAGCAGTTGATCGCTGCATAAGCATGCTTGCATCGGCTGCAATATTGCGATACAAGGATGCCGCTTGCCTCTGCTTCGGCCCGTGCGATGGCCTGGTAGATGACCTACGAATACCATTGTGGTCAGGTAACAAAGTGAACCTGCATCGATCGAACCTACAGGGTCTTCAACAAGCCATGGAGAAGGTACTGTCATGGCGTGCCCTTGTAGTCGTTGACAATATAATAGATAACTACATCACTTGCTTTGCTGGATGAGGAGAAGTGTCCAGCTTTGGCGGAGTGGGTGGAAGGCTTAGTGGCAACGTGCGACAAAGTGAATGAAGTCTTTGGGCGGGGAGGCACCCCGGAAAAGGTAGGCCGACGTATGGGTGAATCTGGCACGGTAAACGAAACGGATGCAGCTGACAGATATCTCTATTGGGAATTATATTAGATTCTAGAATATACCACTTCAGCACTAGTGCTTACAGTACGCTGTGCACGCATGCCATTGTTGCATTATCCGACATGCTCGGACAACTACAGGGATGCTGGGATACAATGTCCACGGAAATAAGCTCACACTGTACTCTATAATACCGCCGTATCTACGTATGGTCAGCCTCCTTGGAATCGCACAATGCGTTAATCATTGGTTTAGAATTGACAGTTCTATCCCTGAGCCACCTCTTCCAGGTGCTAAACGCCTCTCCTTTCGCTTCAAGTTTATCAGCTATTAGAGAGTCCCTGAAGAGCTGTGATCCCTCCGAGAATGTAGGCCGAAGTCTATCAGATGGACTTCTCTCACCTCAGTTTGTCAGACACAAGTGGCGGCTGGAATCGGCCAGAGGCTCGGGACGCTGGTCACTGATTTGGCTCGCTTTCTTATGGAGGTAGGGTGCAGTCTACCTTGGTCCTCCAGGTCTGGTGTTTAGAGCCGTCAAACTGTGCAGCGGCTGATCAATAGGCTTAGTCGAGAGGATGCATCACAGTCATCTTCACCGGAGGAGGTGACGGAGCGCGTAGATTGTGGGCGATGTTATGCTCTTAGGCGACACCTGCTGCGACCAGTACGGTTTGGAACCCTTTCCTGGATCACCTGCCTATTGATGACCATCGCCCTACTATATTGGACAGAATAAAGAAGCAGACTGTTACCCTTATACACGGAGATACGGGTAGACTTGTTGAGACGGTTTTGAGATGGATGCATCCCGTGCTGTAGGGTGCGGCAAGAGCTCCAGAGTCCCGCAGTTCATATTGGAAGCCGATCCCAAGGCGCGAATAGTGGTGACACAGCCGAGACGACTCGCGGCTATCACTCTAGCCAACAGGGTTCGAGATGAAGTAACAGGAAATTCTCACGCGCATCGAAATTATTACTATTCTTCAGCTGACCAGGTGTGGCAGGAACGGCAGTGCTCTGGTCGGATACCGAATCGGTGGTGGAGAGAAGAGCGAGTCAGCTGAAGGAGAGGGGGAGCCACAGATCCTCTTTGTGACAACTGGATACCTCCTGCAGAGTCTGGTACAGGACCCGACAAGGCTGTATAGCAACTGGGATTACGTAAGACAGCGGAAGCTCGACGGGATGTTTTACGCTCTAAGGAGTCGTACCCAGTTTCACGTGGCAGTTGGTCTTAGGTAATCCTGGACGAGGCCCATGAGCGTGGTATGGACGTTGATCTTGTCATGTCTATTGTGCGCCTAATGCGGAGGCAGACATGTTCGCCTGACTTCAAGGTTATCGTTATGAGCGCCACGCTGCAAGGCAAAGTACTACGACTGTGACTTGTTCCAGGTTACCTCTCGTTGCCAGGTTTTGGCGGACTACTTCCGTGACCTTAATGCTGACAACGCTAGAGGTTCCCTCAAACCTATCTATGTTGGAGTCAAGCGGTTCGCAGTGGAGAGGTGAGTGGTCTTGGCTGTGAACTCTGGCCGCCGGAAGTCTTGATTTTACTAGTTACTTCCTTGACGACCTCTGGGGCCTGTCGAGGCCGCCCGATGTCTCTTCTGGATCTGTGGCTGACAAGATGAGAGCTCGGAATCAGACGTCTAAGGTGAGCCTGCGCTGGTCAGTCCCCGAGAAGTGGTTCAATGCGGCAGATCCTAGCCGCGGATTCCGGTGAGGGTATAAGTAAGCTCACTAAGCTGCAGGTAGGCATCATCTCTTCCGATACATCTGAAGATGCTTGTGTTGTCTAGGATACTGCCGCCGAAGCAGTTGACAGTAAGGCAGCTCCTGCGAACTACACTGGGCTGTCAGATCTACGTGACAGTATGGATCTCTGGGGTGACTCTCTGGGGGTACCGCAGCAGCAGCTTCTCCAAATCTTTTATTCTACCGCTTTACTCTTCAGCCAGCAGCGGCCTCGGATGCAGTCACCAAGCTGGCAGCTGTGAATCAAGCGGCGAATCTCTCCCCAGCGACCAAGTACGACGCATTCCTTTCCTCCTCAATCTCTCGTCTTGTAATGTCCTCTTGGGCCGCCGCCGCACGCTCCTGAGCTCCGCGACGGGCGTACTTGTTTTCTCTGCAGCATTCCATCGACGACTGCCTGACAACGGTCCATCGGTAGCTCTACGAGACCGAGGCTACTCTGGGCTCTGGTATTCCTCAAGCCCGGCCCGTTTTCATCTTTAGTGCGAAAGATCTCCAGTTCTTGTCTCATCTTAGGTATGACGTGCTGGTGTGGCGGTTGATTCAACACTTCTGTGACGGAGGTGACAGCGTAGTCGTATTCCTGCCTGGTATTGCTGAGATATATGACCTCAACAATTACTACCGATCGACCATCGAGCCGACGTTGAGCTCCTCTCAGGTGGATTCATACTGAGACGAACGCATTGTGAATTGCTCGTTGGCAGATCCGCTGTGAAGTTGTCGTGCTCCACAGTACTGTGCCGATAGAATACGATAGTGATGGGAATCTTCCGAGGCCTGGTGACAACGAAATTAGAGTGTAAGCTCGGATCCTATATTTTATCGGCGAGAGGAAGAGCGGCTGGCTTTCTCCTCAAAACAGCTAAACTGTCGGCCGGGCCCTCTGTGAGTGTGTTCGTGCGCCACCATAAATTTCCTGGCTTCGAAAGGGAGCCGTGGCGTACAGGCACCGGAACTGAGCGTTCTTCCATTCGCTTGAAGTTCTCTGTCAACCTGTCATCTTACCAGGTATCTTTCCACCAACATAGCTGAGTCAAGTGTCACTATACCAGGGGTCAAACTCGTCATTGACACCTGCATTGCTAGGCAGGTAAGTCCTCCGCTTGGTTGATTCCTGTCCCCTCTCACTCTCCATAGGTCGTCTACGATCAATCTCGCGAAACTGTAGGCGACTCGTCCTACCGGGCTACACTTAAGAATGTGTGGACGAGCCAGGCGTCGTCAATGCAGAGAATGGGCCGTGCCGGGAGAGAGAGCAACGGCTTGTGTGTAAGAAGGCTCACAGCTGCAGCAAAAGCACTGCAGCTCCCTGGTGTTGCGCAGATTCGATTGGTGACCCGGCGGTGGTTCAATACTGGTATGACTAAGTACGATCGATGTGAGATGCAGCGGGCGCCTCTGGAAAAGATTTACCTGAATAGCAAGTATCTGTGCCAGCAACTTGTGAAGAAAATGCCAAGGCTTGGGTACGGTCACCGCTGAGCACTGGCCTCCACCTTAATTGCTACTCTCAGGCTCCTTACAGCTCGAACGTTGTTGCTGGAACACACACCAGAGCCTCCGGTAAGTGACAGCTAGTTGTGGTGGTTGGAGGAGTGGATGCCGCTCAGGACCTAGCCTCCCTCAATGCTACTGTGAACTCGCTAGAGCGGTATGGAGCGCTGACTCCGAGTCCAGGAGGAACAGAGTACGCTCTCCTTTCGTTTGCTGGGTCGATCGGAGTTTCCTGATTCTCAGGCAACTGTCAGAAATTACTATACTGGGAAAGCTCTGCATTGTAATGCCACTAGAGCTGCGGCTCTGCAAAATAGTACGTCGTATGGATACTAGCCCATTCCTCTTGGAAGGCAGCTTGTAGGTTCTACTGAGTGTTTGGCTCGGCTGTGCTCTTGATGGTGTTCTTATCGCGTCCGCTCTCTCGTCGCAAGATCCCTTTACTATGCCGACTATGCTTGTTATGAAGGATTGGCGGCAGTTTGGCCGGAGTGCTAAGTCCAGCTACGAGGCCAGGTAAGAATTACACGCTTTATAGTGAACCGCCATCAGCTGTACTATGTAACTAGACAACTGTATGAAGCTTGATCTCATTTGCAGGTCTAAACTGGATGGTGGGTCCTATTCTGAGCCTTTGATGCTGAGGAACCTCTTGCGTAGCTGGTTGGTGTCCTACTATCACTCTGGTGGGGCCGATGGCAGCGATCGCCAGAGCGTACTGAAACACACTATGGACTTCTGCAGGTGAGGGATACATCAGAAAGCTAAGGAGGCGGTAGGTTGCAATGTGAAATTCTGAGTACCAGCTATTATCATCCCTTGCCTACTCGTCAGCACTGGACGACGGTCATCGCATCATCCTTTATATCACATTGCTTGATGTTGCCAGGTCAACTAAGTTGGCTGTGATACCCCAACGGTTAACTAACATAGTTATGACAGTTATGGACGTCAGCAACAGGCTCCTCAAGATGTTAGAGCCAGGGACACTGGCCTACCGGCAGGTGGGTGCATGGGCTTACTGGCTCACGGTGCCAGCCAGCGTCACTTCTTTCTGGCAGATATCATGTTTGCTTGAGCTACTCGGTCTCGGCGCTGACGTAGCCGAGAAGGAGGTGGTCGAAAGCCTGGAGAACTTTGGCCCAGCAGATGACGCCCTAATGCAGGTGAGTGGTGCCTCCCATAGATAGCGTTACCTCTAGTGTTGTTAGGCAATGCTTTGCGGTGCGTTCATGCCCAACCTCATAGTCGGCCGGCCTGGGAGACCACAGGCAGATGAGACACCACTCACTCTAGCGCTTGAGATGGATGTAAGCTCGATTTCTACTTCCTTGGCCGGTTGGCGTCGAATCTTATCGACGTTCTCGGCTGAAGGTGAAGGCCGTTTTTGTTGTGGGCTGGTAGTGGTATGTCACTCTCGGGTTGCTACCAAAAATATAATGTGACCGCTGAGATCCGCCCCATCGGCGTCCTCGTGCTGAGTTGTACTCCTTCAGAATGCAACCGAGGCAGGCGCTGCTTCCTTGCTTGAGGGCCTCTTGACGAGTGGAATTCTGAGCTCCAAGGACAGGGTCAGAATCGATGTTACTCAACATGGGGTCATCTTCCGTGCTCCACCTCGGACTCGGAGCATTCCTCCGAAGCGGAAGGTCGATGACTATGAGGGAAGGGCCAAAAAGCGGCGTACAGTCGCTGGAAAAACCAAGGAAAATACGATGGACGATGACATGGCGGCTTTGGAGAAACTTGCTGAAGGAGAGGGAACAGTAGGAACACTCGGATGAAGGCCGTTAGTTCCAATTATCATTCAGGAGGACAAGTCGAGCTCTGCTGACCAGCAAGAGGTGCCCAAGGGTAGTCATAAGGCCTCGGTTGGGAACACAGCTGTTGACTTCCTTCAGACACTTACACCGGACTCGGAGTCTCTTGGAACGACGTTGAGAATGCCTGGGTTGTGAAACGGAGAGAGAAGATTGGAGGTCAGCAGTCGCTGTCATCGTCATTGGCACTATCGCGCTGTTTAGATAACAGAGTAGTGGTTCGGAAGGCTTTCATCTCCGACGAGAACACCAGCCTGGTTAAAGCGCGTATGGATGCAATCAACTGGTAGGCGTCTTCAACGGCACCACAGCATCTCCCTACAATGCAGGTTCCTTGGGGGTTCAGCTGCCTTGGAGTTCCCAGCAGAGCTCTGTGCGCCCTTTGAGGACACTGTCCCCGTTCTAAAGCTACTGTCTAGTGTCATCGCCAACTGCCAGAAAGGTCGGCCTGGTCAGCTCAGCGCTCTGCCTACCTCAGATGGCGAGGTGAGGAGATTCCTCCAAACTTTGCCAGTTGCCTTTCTCCAGGTGTCTGTTCGCCCCATTGAAAGGAAGGCAGCTATACGATGGAAGACAGTGGGGGACCCCGTTGGGGACGACTCGGCTGACGATGATTCCACCGCAGCGATATGCAACTGGCGGAACGTCCTCGGTGGCCTTGCCGACTACGAGGAGGCCGCCTACCGGAAGACGTGAGGCCTTGCCAAGGTTCCCTGAGATAGAGTCTCCCTCAGTTTCTTCGGCGTATTCGTATCAATGCAGTCCGTCGGGAAGCAGTGCATGGTCGACGGCGTTACCCTCCTCGATCCTTCCCATGCCATATCATTAATCTTATGTTTCCTAGGGACGAGGTGAGGTCTCTGCCAAGCTGGGACCCGCAAACTCAGCCATCTTAGATATCACCGTGTCGATGTCACAGTGGACGTTCTATCGAGGCGCGTCACTGCCGCTGATATAATGTCCCTTGAAGTGAAGGGCCTTGATATTCCCGTTGACGTTTTTACTAGCATAGACAAGATACGGTGGGAAATTAGCCGACTATTTGAAGGTCAGCTGAATGCTCTCCGCCGTGCGCGAATTTACACTTCCTTCAGCTTCGACTGCCAACTCAGCCCGGCTTCTCAAAGAGTCCAGAGATCTACCGCGGTACCTGTCGGAGATGCTAGTGCCTTGGGAGGAGAACAGCACTAACCCGCCGTCTTTCGATACCCTTGTAGAAGACTACAATAAAAGCGTAGCGGAGGACCCTGAGCTTGAGATGGCCTCCACCGTGACGTTACGGCTGGCAATGAGGCCTTCGACCCCTTCAGCCTCATCATCACCGGAGCCGAGCACTAGTGGCTTTATTTCCTGGGATGATGGCCCGGCCCCCACGCCCAGCCACTCGTTCAGCGCCGAGGACACTATTGAGTTATTGCCATGCTACGAATTGGAGACAAAGATCGAGGGACATTTTCGGCAACACAATGAAGTGAGCCTCTCAGCAGCTCCGCCTGTGTGAGCTCATCCGTGGTGTCTTCAGCTTAGCCGGTCGCTGACGCGGTTTGCGGGATTCTCGGATGTCATAGAGACACATCTCTTCCGGGCAGCCTCTGCTAAGAAAGCACTCGATCGAGCTCGCCAGGAGGAGGACCTCACCAAGCGTGCTGAAGCCGTGGCCAGGTGAGACACTACTTCTTTCGAAATTTGCAGCTCACTGTGGTCTAGGGTTTTTGATCTGCTTTCGCGGTGCGGAGAAGGCCTTGCCGAGGTCCAAAGAGAGCTGGACACGTTCGACCGATTGTGGAACTCGCTAGAGCCTGGCGAGCAGGTATGCTCTTCTCGGCAACAATGTTTCATTACCACGCTGTAGATTGCGTCGAAGGTGATGCGTGGTCGAGCTAAGTACCTCTCTGATGTCATCCGAACAAAGGCTGATAAATGCCGTCTGACTGTGGGGGAAATTCACAATGATGCCCTCAGTGTCCTGGACGAGGTGCAGAACTGCATAGCAGATTCAGCAGCCCTTCAAAGCTGACTTACGTTTCTTAGATATACATAGATGTTGCATTCAGTGTACTAATTAGTGCTTGTAAATCAGGTGGAGCTGTGTACTTTGTTTTTTTCATGGGAGAGTGGGGAGGGCCTTCCAATTTCAATATCCCGGATACCGAGTCATCCCTAGCCTTAGAGACCCGTCGCCCTAGACAGCCCTCCTCCCAGGATAACGTTGGCAGTGTCACTGACCATGAGAAGTTCATTTTGGCGATCAATAACATAGTCGAGGTGCCAGAGGGGTGGCAGTGTCATGTGTGCGGCACCCTGATCCCCTCATCCGCTTACGAGGCATGGGTGCACACGCATGAGAGTGATCATCGCCGTCGAAGGCCTCCAAAGCCGAAACGTAAGGCTGCATGGTTCCAGCGGGAATTGAACCTTACGTATGCTGTAGGTCCCGCGGACATTCCAGAATGTTTTGATGTCCGTGATTACTCTGGGGGGACTCACTGTGAAGTCTGCAGAGTTCGTCTGACGAGCTATGCTTCCCATGAATCTCACCTCCGAGGCCGGCAACATCTATATCGGTTGAGTGAACGCCGCAACAGAGCCCTGCATCAGAAGTATTCCTAATATTCACCAACGTACCCATTGCTGGGCGACGCCAGCTCTATAAGCTTCAGTGAACTTGTCTTCTCTGATCGCTGATCGTCTACTCTTTTCTCTCCCTGAGCATTGGAGCTTGCGCTCACTGTGACGGTTGCTCGCGTCCTGGTGCAGGTTACCGCGCTATGTCCGTCCCGGGATCGGCTGGATCCTGGGGGCACCGTGGAAGATTTCACATACCGTCTACGTCCTCGACTGCCGTACCTCAGGGCATGGGTGCGTCCAATTCCCGTTGGGCTTCGGGCCTTGGGGATGCGCTGAGTAACCAGGACAAGTTCAACTTGGCGATCAACTACGTGAACAAGTCGGATGGTGTTTGGTTGTGCACCATATGTGGAATTGAAATAACTGAAGGTCCATTGGGTGCACTTGACCATATCTTAACCGAGAATCATAGGAAGGCACGGAGTGCTCACCAGCCGCAAAGTGAGGCAAACCGGCTTACGGCTTGCGGGTTAATGGCGCCTCTCGCCTTGCCCCGCGCATTTCTATTCCCTTGTGTTTAGCGCCCGATGACCTCCCAGAGCACTACTACATCCGGATGTAGTAGTGCTAGTAGGAAAGCAAATACCCTCACGACCAAGTATACTACAGAGCTGTCGCGCACTGTCTTTCCCCAAGCCAAGATGACCAAGTCTGAGGAGATCACGCGCAGACTCAGTAGAGAGACAGACTTGCGAATTTGGCTGACCGTCGTAGCGAGCAGGAGAGAGGCCAAGGAATGTATGCCCATCTAGCTTGATTCCTGTCCTCAACGGAGTCTGTGAGCTCTCGGAGCCCCCCACACCGGACATAGCAACTTCTCGTAGATGTTCGCGTACCATGTGCTTCGTGAAACCACTAGCTTCCACTCTCTTCGCGAACTCGCGCCCAGCAGCTTGACCTCGTCTTTTTTTATGACATTGGGAATGGTCATACCCCTCCTCGGGCAGGCCGCACTTGTTGCAGAGGAACTTGACAGGGGACTGCTCAATAGGACGCCCTTTTTTGGGGCGATTGGAGTGCTTCGCTTGCAAAGTGTTAGACTTCTTTAACAACACTATGCTACAGACCTTGCATGGAGCTTCCTCGGAGCAAGCATCGCTGCGAGTATTTACCGAATCGTAGTCGTACTGTAAGGCGTCAACAAAGTAGCGCTTGCCTTCTCTCCAGGACTCGAACGATGTCGGGTCATCTTCGAAACGTTTCAGCCGGCGCGTACACGCAGGGCAGAGAACCTTTGGAAGAGAAAGGTTCGCCACTTCGCGAGTAAAATCGACCTTGTAGTACTTAACACACCTCTCGCACATTATTTTACCAGGAGGAGAGACTGGTTTCCCAGTCTGGGTTACCCTCGTGAAGCAAAGGCGGCACACACGGTAGAGATTCTGGAGGTGGCGCGGCTCAGCAGCACTGGCTATTTCCGGGGGTATTTCAAGGTACTTCATCAGCCAGTGGACCAGTTATAGAATAAATACTTATATCAAGGGCTATTGTGATGTTTCTAGCTGATGGCAGTTAATACTTGAGGCACCCATCTGAGCTAGCATCGATCTGTGGGCGCCGGTTGTTGGATTGACAATGTATCTGGTGCGTTGGATAGTCGTACGCGTTCTCACGTGATTTCGTTGAGTTTTTTCTTTTTATAATTTTTTATATGTCTAAGTAGTTACAGCCGGCTTCAAGGCGCTTCCAGTGGCCTCTCTAGACGTGTGTAAAGTAGAGTTTTTAAAAATGTCCCCACCGGGGATCGAACTCGTGACCCCCATTTTGCGCGCAAATTTAGCGCGCAAATTGAAGAACCAATATTTTCAAAACCTGATGCCTAGAAACGGAGATACGCATATATTCTGATCGAGAATTTCATGGAGACTATCATGATATAGGTTTCTTCTTACCTGCATATAATTCCACCTCAGCCCCGACTCCGGCCACCCGTGATCCGTAGAGATGATTACTCTGGAGTCGTTCATTGCCGTTTGTGCCGCAAGAAGCTTGAAAACGTAGATACCTGGTTATCTCATGAGAGGGGTAGAGCACACATCGGCAGTCTCACCGCGCTACGACATCTCAACCGGCAATGAAGACGTTATGAGCGAGGATACCCCTGCAAGGGACTAACTCCGACTAACTGTATTTTAATAACACTAATACGCGGTTGTGATCTGACCTGCGCCCTGAGCTTCAAGTTGATGTGACCGCTATACTATTCCCTAACCAAATATATGCATTTTACCCGACCCGTTGTCATTAGTACTGTTGCCCTTTCGCGTTGATTGGCCGGCATTCACACCAGTTTACCTTGCTACGCATCTGCAATGTCATCTGACTACAGCCCACAGCTCACCCTAGTACCTTTCGGTACCCGTCCGGATCAGAGCGGTGACCCTCCCCAGGAGTCACCTCGGAGCTTGGAGGCTCGGCCCTCCCCTTTGCAGAGGTACACGTCCATGGCATCGCATCAGCCCCTTATGCAAAAAGGCTGCTGTTCTACCTCCAGGCCCATGTCCACCGCATCGACGGTAGTGCCGTCCTGTTATTTATCATCTGCCACCAGCGCTGCTGCGGCCATCATGTTTGATAGCAGATCCCCCAGCCCTGCTGTGAGCGAAATTGGACCGGTACGTTGAACTTTATGATCGTATTCACGGTGATGCTTAGTTCCCTCGAATGGGCTCTCCTACTTACATTGATGAGAGATTTTCGGCTATGACCGGTCACAAAATTGGAAACAACAGGCTGCCCACTATCACCCCATCTACAGTCGGTACTGCATCGTCTTCGTCCTCTCAACACAAGAGCTTGGACGTCATCTCGCAAGATCTTGTCCGGTAGGGAGAACTTAACGTCCATCAGCCGTCGTCCGAACTGTAGCAGCACCGTCTGTCGCTGGTAGTCTCCATGAGACCACTTCCAACCCACAACAGATAATCTCGCGATCCTCTTGAATTGCAAGAATCCTTGGCATTTCAATACTTGAAATGGGATAAGTACCTCCGTAGTGTTGGTAGATGGGCCTCTACTTAAACTTCCGGCTTAGGTTAATAGCAATGTTGTCTGTTGGTGTCGCCGCCTACATTTCCCTCGAGGCTCCACGGCTTCTAATTTACTCTCAGGCATCGAGCGACAGTCCTTGAGACTATCGGCCTTATGTTAGACGAAGGACTCCTCGACAAGGAAGAGAGTTCGAGGGCTGTACTTCTGGCCACGCAAGGTGCGGAAACTTCAATGCCATTGCCGATCCATTTTGGGGAGCAGGAGCTTCTCACGTGTCGATACTTTCCGATCTCCTCTCGAGCCGCCCGACAATGCCGGGCAAGGCGGAGTTCCTCAAGATGTACCTCTCTGCATTAGTCGAAGATGCAAAGAAGGTAAGCTGGGTAAACCCCTCGTATCTAGATTCCCCTTCCATATCAGAATGAAGCCACTTCACTGCACTATCATCATCATCAGCAGCAGCCGCTGCCTTATAATGGTCGGTAGCATTTTAATTCGATTAATAATGACCTTCTTCAGGTTTGTATTCTTTACCACCACACGGTGGTGTCCCTAGCTACTACCCCTCGGGACTAATGGATCCGGCTTACTACATTCCAGCTCAACATCCAGGATGTCATCATACTGCACCACCTTCGGTGCTACCACCACAGATGATGGCAGTACGCCACGGCGGCACACCTGTAAGTACTCCTATGGAAAGACGACTCCACGCCTTTATATGACGATCGTGTCTCCACCGTAGCCCGGTCTGCAATGCTGCCCGTCCCCCTCATCTCAGCCGGGACGTGGCAAGGAAAGTGGGGGCACTCCTCCGTTACGGGCGGCGACCTGCCCTTCAGAAAGTGATTCAGATGACAGCCGCAAGTGAGTTCCAGAGGGGTTGAGTAAGTGCCGAATCTCCTCCCTTCAGGCAAGCCTGCTACTGCCCGGCACCTATTCCCTACCCAGGGCCATACCCCTATCAGTTTGCACAGCATTTCGGTAGTCGTAGTGTCGGCAATTCATACGAGTAAGATTTTCCCACTAGTAGCTTTGCGCACCGGATGCATGTGTCGGTATACTTATCTCAGATTCTACCCTTCACCGACGCCCCCCCTTGTCAGTCTCCCAAGCCCGCGAGGTACGGCTCTTCCCTTCTCCATCTCTGCCTGTGTTATCTTCCCCGACAGGTGTGTCTCCCTCGCCAACACCGCCGCCGGTAGTTGTACCCCAATTCATCCAACGGAACACCTCAGCTTCGTCGAATCCAGGGCTCACAGAGGCCCCTGCAGCCTCTACAAAGGCTGTTACCTCTTGCTAATAGAAGCGAACCTAATTAAAGCCTCACGAGTGACAATGAATTTTCTTACATTCGGTTGTCGCGTTATCGGATATCCTTATATTTTTAAACAAGGTATACTGGTCCATCTAGTGTTTTGTTTCCCATTGTTCATGCTCCAGCGATCACTTTGGAACCTCCGAGCGCGCTTAGGCCCCACTGCATTCACCGGTGAGGCATCGCTTCGCTTCTGAGTTTGGAATTAGGGTTTCGAATTCCTTCCGGAAAGGGTCACGGCCGTATGTAGTGATATTGCAGCCCGCTTGTACCTGAACAAGTTGGTACGGTGGTGAACGACCCTTCTTCTTCGGCGGCACTGTCAACGCCGCACTTGTTGTATATTCGGGGAGCTGCTGCTACAGGACGTTATGGATCCTCCTTTCATTTCAGGTGCGGCAGCACTTGGGCTCGCCACGTTGTTCCTCCCATTGGGCATCCTTAAAGAGCGAGATACCGAACCAAGCAACTCAGTTAAGGAGTCCGTCTTTTATGCCCTTCCCATGCTCCCGGCATTTTACTTCCACCTCAATTTCAGTCTTCATCCTGTTTGGGTAAGCTCACGCAGCAAAACCTATGATCGATACGGGCTCTCCTGTTTAGTCGCTACCAGTACTTTACATGGCCGGATGGGCAGGCCTGATGAGCGGGCAGGCTCTAGCCGTGAGCGACACTACTATGAAGAAAGCTGGATCTACCTAAACACACTGCAAAAATTGACGTTTCTCGCTCCTAGTGCTTCGTAGCGTTATTGTTAATGAGCAAACATAACGACGCGTCCGGCTAAGGTTGGATCATTCGTATTCGAGCTCATCAAGGGTGCCTCCAATCAAGCGCCTCAGCACTGTTGCGCACGGTACCGAGCACTATGGAGTAGGGGAGGATATTGAGGCTTGGAACTCCCTGGCGCTCCTTATCATTCAACATTACTCAATTAGCAGACCATTTCTGATAATATGAATGAAGCCTCTTCCTCGCCCAGGCGTCGAAGTCGTAGGCTGAGTTGGAAACGCGCAACCACTAGCGATGACGTCGTAAGCACCTTATTATACCTTCCGAGACACCTTTGTCATTATCAGCCTTGTACTCACTGTGGTATCACGTACTGGTGCGATGGTGACGAGATGCTTCTATGTGATGGCCCAGGCTGCTCTAACGCATATCACCTCAGGTCCCGATGACCAGTGTCGATCTGACTCCATCGCGTGCTGCTCAGATGCGTCCGTCCGATGCTCCGGAGCGTTCCATCCTCGCCGAGGTGGCTTTGCGCTGCATGTTCACCTACGGAGCAAGTGCCGAGTCCGCGGTCGGCAAAGGACCTTGCAGGCAAGAGGCATAACCATACGGCTCGATATACCAGTGTTGTAGTGTAGATGACGATATGAGTGTAACTTGTGAGAAATGTCATCTTCGGTGGTGGGGCGAAGGCAACGAGATTATCCTCTGTGGCAAGTAGGAGTCCAATATTTTGCTTGCTGTACGCTCCATAGGTACGATTCGCATGGATGTCGATGGGGCTGCCATCTCAAGTGTCATCGGCCAAGGCTCTCCGCAGTACCAAAAGACGATTGGTAAGCTGCTGGCATTTCTTATTAATAACAATCCACGAATTTGACCCCCCCCCCCTACAGGTTATGCACCGCGCATGCTGTTGGCGAAGCACTGGGGGCGCAAACGCGGCACCGACGAGTTGTCGATTCATCCCCGCTGCTCAACGATGGGTGCGTGTCGCCCAGTCGTACCTGGTTACACGGACACAGTCGCTCTGATGGACAGGCTTGCTGGTAGGTTCATAGCTTCGTAACCGCGTCATCGTTGCACTATCCCCTACAGGAGCTCTGGCTGCATGAATGAGTGCACCGTATGCGGGCAATGGTTCTCCCAAGACGGTTTCATGGAGCATACCAAGTATAATGTCTCCATCAAGCCAACTGAAGGCGAGAACCTCCACAGTGCACTCGATCCCAGAGCGTGTGAAACTGTCCGGTATTTCAGATGGGCGACTAGCACCGAACGAGATGGCAAACTGCCTGGTCGAATGGGAACCTGGGTACCCGGGCTACCCCGGTACTCGACCCTGTCCTACTTCCCTCATCACCACCACAATATCAGGCTTGGCAAAGCATGCATACCTCCGAGTGAATCCATCAAACTGCCGTCAGTTGCGTAGCACGCCACCATGCGAGGCACGATCTATGCTTCGCCAGCATGGTGGGTTACAGATGCCCTATCGCCATGGAGAGCTCCCTGTTGGTTCCAGGCGTCTGGTTTAATTCGAACATGTTTCGTGGCCGTCTCGGCCCCCTGGTCGATATCGCTAAGCGTCAAGAGATGCGCCTGCAGGAGGAGAATGTCGACTTTTATACCTATGACTACTACGCAGGTGTGCAGCGGCACAATATTTTCGTTTCGTAGTGTTATTCGCTCAGATGGTTTAACAAGAGCATCTGACTTGATTGATGCTGATGGCTTGGACTACAGACCCTACCTTACAACCCTCAAGAAGCATGCATCTTTCCTGCTGAGGGAGATTTTCCCAGAACTCACCGTCACCTATCAAGAGGGGCATGACAAAGTGGGCACCATCGGCATAAGGGCTCGTCCGGCCGTGTTCGTTAAGCTACTCCTAGCGAGGAGAATAAGCATACCTCTAGGAGTATTTCATGCCCTTAATTGACCAGTCACCACCTACTATTCACACATTAGACACTGATCGTGATCCTTGCAATTGCCTGCCAGTAGTATGCTCGTAGGTAAGGTTCTTCCGTGGTAGCTACCATACAGCTCTGCATGCTGACCATACCCTACAGCACCGGCTTGTTGGATATGACCCGACCGAGTGCACATTGCTGACTGTATGGGTTGCAATTGCCGAGCTCAGAGAAGGTGCGGTATAATCTGCTTACGATTGATTTCTCCACTGACACGCATTGTGACTTGTTTCAGCACGAGATGGATTATGCTTCTTCCTCCCAAACGACGAAACATCTCCTCTCCAAGAGGGAACGGTAGCTTGCATGGTCAACGTCCAGCCTGGCGCCTGTGCTGTATTCCTCGAGACGATTCCTCACTTCTCTCCAAAAGAGGTATTCATGAACAGTCACCCCCCTGTTTTGTCATCCTCGTCATCTCAGCAATGTTGGCGTCGATTTCCAAAGGGGTTTCGAGCATCAGTCGATATGAGATTTGTCATTTCCCCAGCAGGCCAGGCTGTTTATATCGGCTCCGAGTTGAAGAATGAATTAGCTTCGGACGACCCGGCAATCCGGGTGAGTGTGTTCACGCGTAGTCAGTGTTTCACCGTTCAGCTTCGTGTATTTCTGTCAACGGTCAGGAGCGACATTATTCCTTCTTTTTCACATCTTTGCAATTGGCGACGATTTATTCTATACCTTGTCTGTCTCAAGAACCGTATCGAGTTTTATGCTCAGGATTGCCCCTACTGCATGGTACCGCGGGCGAGACCAGCCCGGTGGATGGACCTTAGAGAGACATGGCTGTTTCGTCAAGGAACCATGCCTAACTTTGGTTTGAATAGTTGTAAACGAAGAAGAAAGGCATGATGTTACTAGTGTGTGAGCACTAACCACTCTTCTAAGCAATGTGAGTTGAGCAGGAACGCAAGAGATAACCAAGAGAGACACTTTCGCCAATCACCCGATGAGGTGGTATGAGTTCATCACTTCCTCCTTTTCACCCACAGAGGCTTTGAAGCGATCTGGTTGATGGCCGAGGAGTAATGATTATTCATTCTCGAGAACTTCACCTGTTCAACACAGACAGCCTGGGTAGCGGCATTAGTCTACGTACTTTAGCTATTTCAGTAAAGGCTGAGGACTCTATGCGACGTTGTTCATCCGAAACTTGCTGCCTAAGCTGCTTGATATACATCTCGTATCTTTACAACACAGTAACTCATTCACACTGAGCATGTCCTCACCGCAGTTCGACTTCCAGTTGCTGACACCTAGCTCGCGCTTGGATGGCAGAAATGCTTGCAGCTAACTCTAATTCGACTTTCCTCTCGACCTCTTTAGCCTACACACCACTTGCTTGTCAGTACGACTGTGGCCGACTTACCTCTTTCGGATGAATCACACAAGGCAGCTGTTGCGGACAGAAATTAGTCCCACACTTGAGGGGAGGGAATGCCTATAGGAAACGTAAGAGGCAATAAAAGAGACATCTATTCAGAAGCGTTTCAGCAACATTGCCTCGACAAGAGTTGCGAACACACGAAAAATCAGCGCCAACCGGAAAGTTGGCAAATACGCGTCCCACGGGAGTAACCTGGGTAGTGACACCGCGTCGGTCAGCAACGGTGATGCAGGACAAACTTGGAGCTATACCTGCAAAGGGTGCTTAACCGATTGCAAGCACCGAACTGGAGTGGTTGGTGATACATGAGCCGGCTCGTTGTACTGATGAATGAATTGAAAAAGAAGGTGTGCCGGTGCTCCATGGTGGACGAGCTTCGGGTACAGTGGTGGTGCTGCAGTAGCTAGTCGTAGGGCCTTCAAACAACAGGCAAGAAAAGGAATGGTAACGCGACCCTTACTGAATTGACAGGAGGATACGTAAGTAGTCGGAGTAAGCGGACCGCCGACCTTGCCGGTTGGAAGGATTTGGATCTACAAGAGACGACGAGTGCAGCTCTCAGCGCCAACTGATACAACACACCTCAACGTGGCGCACAGGTTTGACCTCTTTAGCGTGCTGCATGTACCACGGCCGCACATTCGTGGTGGAATGATGAGCGTCTTTCGCCATGGGGAGCCGACGGAGGCTTTCAGCGTGCTGAAGGCCCATGGCCGCAGAAGAGAACCCCATGAAATTCTGACCCTCCCCCAAGGCGTTGTTCATTGATATATAAAAGAGAACTACAGAGCTCCACAGCTGTCATTATGAGATGTGTCGCAGTTGTGGCTGACATAAATCGCTCTCCAAATCGCAACACCGATTGGCGGGATAATTCATACACCAGCAGTTATGGTGGAGAACAGAGCACGGAGCACATCAGGTTGCGCCGTGGCAATGTCATTCGATGCTTGCTCGGCGACCTCGGAACTCTCTAAGCCGTAATCGAGTAAATACCTGAGAAGTATAGGTCGATTGTGGCGTGAACAGACGAAAGAGCATCAGACATACCCGAGAGCATGTTTAGCAAGGAGACCTTTAGAGCGACAGACTTCGACAACGCGAACGAGAGATTCTCGAATCTCCTCGATGTCAATACGCACTGCAGTGTGCCGTAACTGACGAAAGTGGAGCTCTGAGAGTTGGCACCAGCTGACCGTTTCATGGCCAGCGAAATGAGTACAGAAACGCACCTCTCCTAGCCTGTCCCACAAGACCATAGGACGGGCAGCAGCAGCAGCAGCTGTCGAGGCGGCAAGCCAGAGAAGGATGAATCGGGCTTCTGGTGACACTCGCATGGTGCCCAGCGGAGTAGAGTTGGCTAAAGGGTATCTAAGGCCTACAAACTCTCCATCCAACTTGTCGTATCGTAAAGGGGCTAGCGGGGATAATACACGTCACGTTTTCGTGATACACATAGATAAATCCAGCATTAATAAGCTTTGCGGCTTACAGGACCAGTGGGGCCTTGACGGGTAGCGTTGGTATTGGGAAGTCGTCCTCTTTTGAATGATCGCAACCTAAGATGCACATATTATGGAGATGCCATTTATCGACGGCCACTCTAAGCTGACCTTTCCATCTCAACAATGCCTCTGTCGAGGCAATAGATAATACTAACCTGCCCAGAGCGCAGCCTAGTCGGCGAGAGCCCCAAGAAACTCACTCGTTAAGGGTGTCGATGCACTCAGCTGTTTTGGCGATCAGGCCATCGTCCTTATTGGCCTTGGCGGTACGGGCCAGTCTGACCAAGCTTACTATCTCCTTGCTAATAAGTGGGTGACCGGTGTCAGGGCAGTTGACGATCGATGGGCAGGCATCCAGTACGCTACAGTGGAATTTATGAATAACATTTAATACATTCTCACCTTCTCGAGCAACTGAAGGAGCCCCCGATACCTGCCACCTCAGAATATCTACGCCCACCGCAAACCGATATGTTTTCCGGGATGGTGCCTATAAGGCAGGGCGCTTCATGCCAAGTATCGCCGTCACATACCGGTGCTTGTGGGCTCGCAGAGTGCCAAGGCGAGAAGGACATCAGGATGCTCCATCGCATACGCCTCCTCAACTCCTGTGCCCAGTCCTAAGGCATCTCCGAATGGCCTAACAAAGCCGCAGGAGTGGACCATAAGAGCTAGTCAAAGCGCCACTTGTTAGTGGTCAAACCAAGGAGCGTCTTTCCGGACAGCTGGTCAGTGTCAGCTTCACCGTAGGGGAGGTAGCGCGAGCGATTAGTGTCATTCTCGGTAGTCTGGTCATAATAACGTTATAACATTTTTAAGTACCTCCCTACCTTAGCAGGAGGAGGCGGAGCCACATGAACATTACATAGCTTACTCTCACAGGATGCCCACCACTCCTCATCGAGCCAACCGTCACAGGGAGGGCTCTGTGGGGCGAATATGTCCAGAGCTCGGCGAGTTATTCTCAAATAGGCCTGATCTACAGGTAGACGCTCCGGCCTTGACGAAGCGCACTTCATTCGAGTTCAGCTTCACGAGCTTCTCATAAGCTGGGTCTTCATACTCCATTTCAACCTCTTGTCCCTCCGCGGTACGTTCTTCTGTGTCTTGCTCGTCTGCTTTGGGTACTGTCACCGGTCTCAGAGGCGCATATCTAAGAGCAACAGCTCGCCAAACTGCATTCGGCCAGCATGCAATAGGCACCCGAGAGCTTGGTTGAAGTAGTTGAGGATACAAACCAGCTTCTGAGCCTGCGTGGGGATGTTCCCGTTCGACCGATAGAAAAAACGCTTGAAATTCGGCGAGGCCAGTCGCTGATCTGAAATGCCTCCCGCCGCCGCTGCTGGAAGAACCGATCGGCGTACTTGCAGGGAGCAGGCAAAGGAAACCACAGCAGAGCACATAGAGGCTAGTCCTGGTGGACACTGTAACGCTTCCGTTGTGACCTGAGCCTACAACTGCCCCGCTTGCGCTCTGATACCTCGTTACCCTTCAAAACGAGTTTCGGCCTCCTTTCCTCCGCGAAGGCTTCCGGGCCACTCAGCACTAAATGACATATTTTAGGAATGGTGAAGTTAAAGAAGACATCATGCAGCTCGGGTGATATGCCTGATTGATACATCGGGTATCAAAGAATGGTCGGGTTAATGGGACCTTTAAGTTGCTCCAATAGAGTGGATACATCCGCGAAGTTGGACGGAACCTCAACTGTCGAAGGCAAAGATTTCCGTTCCTTCTTTTTATCGGCTAAAAGCAGCGTCCAAGCGCGTAGCTGCTAGTGCACTATCTAGTACTGTGCTTGCTTGATTTTTTCGTTTTCTCGTTTTTATTCTGTTTCATAGCTTCCAGATTGAGCGGTACGCAGCCGCTATGATGGGCTAGTCGACAGAGCAACTGTTGGTATCTGAATGCTTCTAGTGGCATCGTCACGCCTTAAGTATCATCACTCTTCTGCAGTGTGGATCTTGCTCATACCATCCTCGCCGCAAACCTGCCAACTTTGTAGTGTGTGGAAGTCGTGAGCTTTTACTTTCGTGAGCTCCTTCGAAATTAGCTCCCACGATTCCGGGATATCAAACGGCAATACCAAATGCTTGGCCTCCGGCATAGGTGTTCAATGGGCTAATTGACAAGGTATCTTAACTCGAACAAGGTAATATACTCAGAGCTACAGTGTGTCACAAAATATACTATATACTGATTGTTAGAATGTACTCTCTAGAAGTACTAGGGTGGAGATGCGGCGTATGGTACAATGTTGTTTCATGCACGAGTATTAGACGTCGACTGCCAGCTGCTCGGCCACTTTAATATTCTCCACTGCTGCCTTGAATTCTTCGAAGCAGAGGAGGCCGTCCATGTCCCTACGGAACCCGATGCTTCCCTCAACTCACACCAATAGGCCTACTTGTCGGTGTCCCGCATGGTACGGTCGACCAACTGCTGCAGCTGTTCATCGGTGAGGTTATCCCCGACCATCATCTTCATAACCTAACAAGCAAGGTTTTTTCATCCTCCCTCGAGCCCAGACAGCTCCGTGGTGAATCGATATAACTTAAGCACTCTTCAATTTCCATAAACACGGCTTTCGTGAGGCTGCTTCCTAACGATTTTCCGCAATCTCCGACTTAGACAAGCTAGGAGCAGATGCATCCATTCCTCCAGTACAAACAGCAATTGATCAGCTTAGTAACCCCGATTGGCATTATGATGACCACTAAGTCTAGGGAGTTTGCTGCCCATCCGCCCAAAAACTTGACCATCGGATCACTATGTAAAGTTCGATTTGCAGCGGAAACCCTTCACACCCCTATAGCGTCTATGGACCTCAAAGACGCGAGATGAGTTAACAACAATGTCGCTGCTTACCTGGAAGAGGTCCCCATTACTGATATAACCATCCTTGTTCACATCATACACCTGAAAACATGGTTCGCTAATGATGGAGATTAGGAGTCCTAACTAAGGACCCCAAGAGTGGCCGATGTGATGCTAATCTAGATCGAAGCCAGTAACCCATTTTTCCAGTTAACTAATACGTGTTCGATAAAGGGTAGATAAGTCAGGTAAGACAAGACTTATCTTCAGATAGGTGCCACGCCGTTGACTGCCCCGCCAGTACCTCAAATGCGAATTTAAGTTTCTCCTCTTCATCAGATCCAACCGCTACTCTCGCCAACCCCACCAAAAACTCTATAAACGATACCGTACCTAGTAACGTTATGCAGGCATGGCGAAATAGCAGCCGCTAAACTACCATTGCCATCTACATCAAATATGCTGACAACTCGCTGGACCAGAGGGTTCTCAGATATCTCTCTCACGCCTGACATTATGAATGAGCAAGCAATGACCATCAAGGGCTTACCAAGAAGCTCTGACGGATCCAATTGTCCATTGCCATCCTTATCCAGAGCCTGGAACCTGATGAACGTGAGATAGGTAGCCGGTTGTCGTTGTTGCCCGTTATTATATTACCTGCTATACAAGCGCCGGATATCCCGCTCTGTAAAGCTGGCTATTGAATGCATCTCCTCCCTACTAATGGACTGGGTCCCTCCCATGGCCAATGAAGGACAATAAAAACAATACTGATAACAAAGGAAGCGAAGTCTATAGACTAATATAAAGTGTCAGTTAAATTTCTAAACCATGTCAGAAAGTTAAAGAACTCCAGATGCGTTCACCTGTGAAGCATAGAGACCACTTTCATCCAGCCCGCCGCGACAATGGACATCGGACAAGCATTTGAAGGGTCTATTGCGAAGATAAGAGACCTTGTAGCATCTAGTGTACAACTCAACGCTCACTAAACTCATTAGGAAACTTACAACACATCTCTTTAGGCTACAAAGGGAACTTTAATTAACCTTACAAAACCTTTAAAGTACTGTGGACCCGTTCTTGCATTTTTCCTGCGTCCATGTTGCGCCACTTACTGGGAAGGGTTAAGAAGTGTAACAATTGTAGGGCATATGAAGATAATGTCACTGTATATTTTACATCGCTCCGCCCCTCTAGGAGAAACGGCCCGACGG
>JAAPAO010000590.1:0-21708 GCA_013115145.1 Perkinsus chesapeaki
TAAATTAGGAAACCTAAACTGGGCCTTTAATATACGAGGAGCCTTTGAGGCCTCGGGTATGATTATTTCAAATGATTTATTTGGGCATTGAAAAGAGTTCATACATATTATCTTCTGCAAGGTTATTCATTAAAACATATTCAGGTGCTTCTTCTGGACTCACAAGGAGCTTTATTAACCGGGAGATTTAAGACTTTCTTAAAAGAAGAACATGATGCTTTGCGACAGTGAACCTACTGTGATGGCGATGAAACAGCTTTGCTGCACTCTGCGGAGAATAGGCCCCACAAAGCTATGCCTTCACGGTGTGAATACTCGGGGGAAATTGTAAGTGCCAAATTGGCACTGCTAATGAACTCTATGCCAAGCTCTAGGCTCTATGCTAGAGTTATCGCATGATTAGCTGTCTAGCCTAGCGGCCACCTAAAACGACGTAGCACGCCAGAATGATGACCATATATCCAGGAAAACCAGTCGCCGTGCACAGCTATGATGGTCTGATAACTTGACTATTATACTACGGTGTAGTAACTACACCGGTCCTCGTATCCGCCCTTTTGGTCATGTTTTAAATTACGCTCGATAATACTCAATATTGAGTGAGAAATCCAAAAAATACGAAATATTCTATTTCATTGCGTCGAGCTGTACGTAGATGTCTTATCAGTAGTACATGAATATGGTATTCCAATTAGAATGATCCAATTAAACTTTAATTGGATCATTTTAATTGGAACTTTAATTATTAAAGTGATCCAGTTAAGAGACTAGCGGAGTTCAAATGCCGCACTTCCTCCACTGATGGAGCCAAAAGCACGTAAGCTACTATCGATCTGAATGCTCATGTGCCGCTCGTAAGCCACTGAGGAAGATCTCAGGCTCTCAAATAACTTGGGGAGTAGCAAGGTGTAAACACTAGAGTCAAGTACCTACCTGGCGGGCTACTCGACAATGCAGCATTGTCCCCAGAGGCTCAGCTGCTCAGCACTGCGCTGATAATCCGGTTTAAGCTGTTTGCAGGTCCAGCAAGGGGACTTCTGCTGCTTAAAACGATGGCTGAGGCTAGGTTGTGTGGCTGAGTGTAACGTTCATTACTACACGAGGTTTATGTCGGGAACTGATTCAAACACAAGCCGGTCTTTACTGCGTAGCAGAAATGTTTGTTATCAGAAATGGAATCGTTGTTTAGACCGCCAAAGGCAATCCCGCGGTGATTAAAGATGATACTATAAATAACTCCGTTGGTTAAGTACTAACCTGCGCTAGCAATAGAAATAATATCAAGCGAACACCTGAGACGTGAATGCTCGCTGATGATCAACTAATATTCTGAATCTCAGTTTCAATCAAGGATATCCTATCACGGAGCATTGTAAAGCTCTACGGTGGGGCCAACCGCGCCTGCCATATAGTAAGTGCCGCACAAGTCTTCCACATACATATTCAAATAGTCCCCAGGAGCCATATTGCCATAGGCCAATAATCTTAATAAACAGTCGATTTCACCACCACACTTGTAGCAGGAGTATTGCGTCGAGTAGAAGTCGAAAGCGCAGTTTTTACAGGTAAGCGATATACCAGTGACTTGGGTGAAAGTGAGGTTCGCAGTGAAATGATTGAAGTCTTGATGTACCAGCTCCACCTGGTAATGAACTCCAAGCCGAGAGCCGTTGTAAACACCATCATAGAACGGACAGTGTGGACAACCTGTCAGATTTATAGTAACCAGCCATGTCGTAGTTACCCACACGAATAATACAAGAAGTCTTTTGATGCTGCCGACAACACCCATCGTAGTTTCTAATAACGGTGATTGTAGGAGGGAGGGGATAGCGATGGCGAAACTCTAAAAAATACATTATAAGTACTGTTCATTGCTGGCATCCTTGTGAAGGATGTCAGGTGGCCTCTGAGTAAGAAGCAAACACGGCTGCGTATGTGAATTCCAATCGGAGGTAAGAGCCTTGCATTTGTTATCCACAAAGCGGTCGCATTTTGTCGGAAATTTCCCTTTTTTCATCTTTAGCCTTATACATGAACATGCGCCATGTGACTCCACTCGAAAAGTTCACGTGAAAGTTCATTTCGATGGAATACTCTCCCGTCAGATACTGTAAAACAAGAAAAGATCAAGCCACAAGACTCTCGTGTTTCTACACTCTTTCTTGATCGAAAGTTTTACGGAGCGCCCCGTCTGGCGGGGATTCTCCAACTGTCCTATAGGTGTTGCCAAGCTCCATGGGCCATGCACTACTCAGAGTAGGTAAGGTCGGCCTGTCTTCGCAACGGGGCGATCAAGAACTTGAAGCGTCGCTGCTCATGAACTGTCACTGCACGTCTTATTCAGCTACTGCATATGGTGAAGCCCCACCATACTCATGAAGGGAATGTAGTATGTGGACTCTCCGTTGCGGGCGGATCCTATTGCTCCATGTGTCATATGCGTCACGCGTCACTGTCGCGGTGCGGGGAGCCCCGCGACCTACCCCACAGCAACGCAGTCTTTCGGCTCACTACGGAGCCTCAAGTAGAAATACTGAACCGATACAGTAATACCACACTCGTAACTGACAAACACCCAGATAAGAAACAAACTTGGACAACTCGTCAAGTTTCGTACGGATCACGGAACTACTTGGAGCTGGGCTCATGTTAAATTCCTCCTGAAAGAAACTCGTCGGAAACCCTTCCAGACAGACTAGAGGCGCAGAGCCTCATTTACAAGCTGAGATGCACACCCTCACTATTGTTACGACAATTCACATACTCTCCGGGATATTGCGTCGTATGACTACTAACACAGAAGAATGTTGTGTCTACGATTGTGTTCTAGCTTAGCGCTGATACTGTTACTCTCCTACTCTATCTGTTACTTCGCGCCTTCTTTCCAGTTTATATTTTTCCCGTTCCCTTTTTGGGTTGTTACAGAGAGCCTTGTGATAAGCGGAATGAGCTTGCAAATTTAATTTGTATAAGAGTGATTCTCTGAGACTACTGCAAAGTCCAGAAAAACTCTGACTGCCACAGGGTAGTCGTTACGCATGCGCACATCCTTTGCGATGGCCAAATGCGACGTACAAAAATGCCAGTCTGGTGAGCTAAACTATACAAATAGCTTCAACGGTTGCAGCTCCTCAATGGATGCGAAACCTTATATGGTACACTATGTCAGAAGGCTGGCATCGCTGGCAAGTCGGAGGAGTGCCCCGAGCTCGAACCTCGGAATATCGAAGTTCGTTACTTCAAGTAGCTACCACGCGGGTAGGCGGCGCATGCCAGAGACCACAGCTGTTGAGACCTGCTATACCCGCTCAACAAACTATATTCTACTGTATGTCACTACATACTGTTACATACTGTAAGTAACAGTATACATGTATGCAGTATGTAACAGTCTTTTACATGCCGCATACATGTATATTCTGGATATGTGACATGGTCAGCATTTCGAGTCAACTTTCCGCGTCATGGGGAGTTTTTTGCCCAACTGAATTCAACACAGGCGAAGATTGGATACTTACTGTAGTAGGACGTGTTTAACACGTTGAATAAACTTAGCAGAATTGGAGCCACAATTTAAAATCGCAACAGTAGCTCTGTTCAGATGAGAAGCTCCGGCAACGAAAGTTGAACCTCATGATGCAGACAAGCATGGAAAGAATCATGGAGGGGACCTCAGCTCCCCCTGCATTGAGTCGCATTTTAGCTATTCAACCTTGTGTATCACCACAACCGGACCTGAGGCTCCGCTCAGATAACCAGGCTCACATCCGCTCCTCTTATACATGTTCAGATAGTCGCCAGTGTCCATATCGCCATATACCAAGAGTTTCAGAAAGCAGTCTTTGTTTGCACCAGCTTTATACTTATAACACGAGTACTGAGTTTGATAATAGTAAAATTGACATTCTCCGCACTCGAAAGGCTTGCCATTGACCTGTGTGAAAGTGAGGTCCGCCTCGAAATAGTTGTCGTCGTAATACGCTACTATCACCTGGTAACGGATACCATGCAAGGAACCGTTATAACGGCCATCATAGTACACCCAGTCGCAACCGTTGAGGCTGAAGGACACCAGCCATATAGTAGTTGTACAAGTGAATAGTACAAGAAGTGATTTTTGACACTGTCGAGGGTAGCCATTCACACAATACTGCTTGTAGTAAAGTGTGAATCCTAGTCCACAAAAAATACCGATGCAGGGAATTGCACTGGGGAAGAGGGTATTCATGGGTACCTTTGGCAATGTTCCACTGCTGGGTTTCTAAGACACCCCGTGGCATGTCATATGCCGCATGTGCATTTGAGCCCTGCTCGCTCTCTCTCTCGAGGTCGATGAACCCGCCTGAACATGCGCCATGTCGCTCAGCTCGGAGGCTTAGAGGTTTAGCCATTTCGCATATTATCGAACCAATCCAACACTGATTGGGCCAATCCTTCAAAGATGAGTACGATTCGATTCGCAAGAAAACATCGAAGCCGCTCGTTGCACTTCGCCATAGACTTCACATGAATTACATCTTCCACGGGTGCTTATGAGTACCAGACAGTCACCGCCTGCTTCCATGCGCCACTTGACCATGTTATATGTTGATCGCCTTTCCAACCTGACAGTCAGGTCCTGACTATCACTCGTCCAAGCTCGCCTTATTTTGTTCACTTGGCAACTTAATTTCAAAGGTTGTGAAAGCTGGTCGATCGTCTTTAAACTGTACGTTGTATGAACTACCACGACACGCACCATGCGTCACGGTGACATGGCGTCAGTGACGCCGCGTCACTCTGACTGTGTGAAAAACAGCGACCTCGACAATGCAGTCACTCAGTCAGTGACTCAGTGACTGACGGTCATCAATTATCACTTTCAACGTCTCTTGGGTACTGATAGTACAGTATTATTAGTACGAGTATAGGGTAGCTCCCAAAAGAACATCAGGGGATTAGCTCAACTACATCAGAATATCTTCCACGCAGTTCACTAACAGCTGGCCTACCACGTGTTGAGTGAGGAGAGTAAAGCCACTGTCAGGAATATCAAAACACATGTCCTTCCGATGCTCCGACAAGCACGATGTCCAACTTTAAGGTCCCATGGGTTGGCTGAGCCAGCCTGCCTCTCCCCATCTGGGTCTCAGACCAGCCACTTGTACTTGGCTGTTTCTGGTACGCAACAGACTGCACTGCCTCTACCGCGACCCAGTACGTACCTCGTGAGGCCTCTGCGTATAGGATTAACAGTTTCCAGTTGAATGTAAGGACTGTTTACTTTAAAGGATTTTCGCGACTGGAAGCAATGCCGTCTGATATTTTACGAGCTACCCGTCGGTTGTAAATTACAACTTGTAATCGCGGTCGGCGATAAACTGCAAGGAAGTACTGCAGCTTCCTAGGTCTTTCGCGGGCAAACCCTTCATGCATGCACAAATTCGCGTACGGAAAAGTAGATATGGGATGCTACGTTAATTACGGTTTAAACACGTTAGATAACGTTCTTTGTGCAGAAACGAACCTGTATTGCTTTGGTTTGGATACTTGTGTTGGAGCGTACTGTGCAGAAATCCTAAAAAACTCGTAAAGAGTAGGTCACTCTGTCGATCCTAGCTACCTTGCAAGTTACAGGATGATGTGAAAAGGAGAAATGGGAGTAACGGGCGTTGAAGAGCATAGGAGTCATGGAAAGTGAACAGCTCACGTTGAACTCTTTTAAGTAAGGTACAAGTTTCGTTTGCTAATTCGATGTATGGTACGGGTGTTTCAGAGGAAGCCGACCATAATAATCAACCAAGACGTGGCCGTGTGCTTGACAAACTACTCATCAACCATCTAAAGCACCCCGTGAGCCTAAAACTGAATTAAAAACTCGTCGATGATGAGAGATTAAGTAGTTCTTTAACTTGGAGCTTAGCTAATTCTGCGGCTGGTCCCAACCGGATGGAATGATTGGTACCTTCTTTAGACCTTTAAGTCTGAACACTTATGCGGCAATCATAGGGAAAGGCGCGATGGGCGCTGAAAGGTCAACATGCGCTTACATAATCGATCAGAATGGCGAACGCCACTTCACTAACAATCGATCGCGCTGTAGGAAAACTCGGCAAGTACCGAAACATCTCGGGCATTAGAGGCGCTACAATTGTTTGTTCTCGAACTGTCCTAGTAGCGAATGTACTGCAGGCTTGCGACTCTTCGCTATCCTGAATAGATTTCGCTTAAAATAAAATGTAGATGGTAAAAGCACCCCACATCTCTCTGTGGTTTGTGGGGCCGTCAGAAGTCTCACAATCTCGTCGTTACTCGTAGCTATCATATAACACCGCGTAAAGCATTTTTACTGATAATATAGTGGTATTGGGTAATAAGATCTGGTGTCAGCGAGAAACGTTTCCCTCTGGGCAAATGTCATATCTTGCAGCAGTTCACACTCCTGATCAACAATGTGCCGTTCCCGCGGTAGGTCAGAATCAGATTGATTCATTTGTCGTATCTATACGCCTCCAATCGATAAGCATACGCTATGACACCTGTTTCGATTTACTCGTCATGAGTCTTACTCGCCCGATATTTGTATGGAGCACTGCATTTTGTATAGGTGTTACCCGGAGCCCCTCTCGGGTCAGCCGTCAGCAGCAATGTGACCGAGGAAGGTTCAACATGCTCTTCTGAGTGAGTTGGATAATTCAAGGCACTTCATCAACACGATGCATCCTTGTCAGTCGGACGAGCGAGATGAACGACGCGTATTTAGACTACTTCGAGCGACAGCGTTTAGAGATTGCAAGATGGATAGCGATGTCGATAAATAATAAAGGCGTCGATCCGGATAAAGTTCATCAAGCTTGTCGTGCGTTGGTACAACATACATTCACTCAAGTTGCTGAAGCTCGTAAAAGAGGTCCAAGCCCGATTACTAATCGTACAATGTTGCGACCAGGGGATAACCTTACAAGAGCTAACAACTGATATCAACAGTACCATCACATTAATCTTTACAGTGCAAAGAATCTTTCCTCAGGCTTTCATCGAGGCTTGGCTTCGACTCCTTTACCATCAGCGATGGCATTGGTCATTCTATGACCATTGGAGTTGCCGAAATGTTATTTTATTTAAAAAGTGTCGTCGTTGTCTAGCTGCTACTATTCGCAGAACTCTTTGTATGCGGTCATGGCAACATCGAGTTTGTGGATTTCTGGACGTATCTTCATCCTCGTGTCGTGACTTACGACTTTCGAGGAGATTCTATTTTGCAAGCGATGTTAGAAGCTTACCGGTGATGGTATCATCATAATGATGGGTTATCGAATTTACTGCGAAATGTGGAACACCTTCGTAGGGACTAATCTATGATGATATCTTCTATCGTATTTCTTAAGTCTTATCTTAAAAGACTAGAAGTTGTGATGAAGGTTCTACGTTATTGTGATGGATGTATTCATCATTATCACTTTTAACGTAAACTCATCATCTGTAGTGATAATACTACTCACTATTGTCCCTTTATTTTCTAGTACGCTGTAATTCCAACCAACCCTCCTCATTCATGAAGATACTCGACCTGTTCGCAGCAGTACTCTAGTATGTTTGTCTTTTGCGTTGCTTCTTGCATGGCGCATATGTAGCTGTTTCATCTCAGTTAGTACACTTTTCTGAACGCTATAGCTCCATCGAGCTGAACACCATCAGCGACGGAGATAATTGTGGAAGATACAGTGCTCAACAAAACGATCAAGAATATGACTGATACAGGCTTTAAGTACCTCTTTGGCGTGCAGGATTATCACTCCGTCAACAACAGCAAGCCACGGCTAGATGCGAGTAAAGCTCTATTAGAGGTAGATATAGAAATCGGCTGGTAATGTCCAATTGCTGGGTGTACTTAGATACTGCGAGGACCATCTGAAGCAAATGATGATAGCACTCGCAACTCGTTCTGTTCAACGTAAGCAATCGGCCGGTCGCATGTGGTCATGTGGTTCCTTGTGGTTTAGTTCATCATCAACATCCTCGATTCCGTGTGGTGACATTAGTGATGACTACTGGCTCAACATGGAGGAGACATTCTTTCAGCAGCGCAAGGAGATGGCTCTTTGCATTTATCGCCAGTTCATGACCAGGAGTCAAGGAGGCTGTGACCCTTCCCAAGTTCGCCGACTATGTAATGACCTGGTTCACCGGACCCATGATGAGGTTCGTGCGGCCCGTCAAAATGGCCCAAGTTCGACTACCCACAGAACAATGAAAACCAGTGATGAGCATCGATCGCTTTAAGCAGGTGAGGCTACGGCGACGTTTGTGTCTTCCTGCGCCTCTTACAGGTTATCTTCAGCACCGAGTGTTTATCGTTTCGTTTTCAGATTTTGTGGTACCATCACCGCCGTCCACCTAACCACCGAAGCCTCTCTGTATAGACGAGCCTACTAAAGCACAGTCTCGCTTGCCTGTGTTTCGTCTCTTTTGTCTGGTCGGACTTGCCTCTCTTAAGTGTCTATGAAATGTTGCCTCCCTCAACATTGTTTGATTTTTTGGTCGGACAGTCCCAGTATGACCATGTTGTTCATCGAGTAATTGTAGCAGTGGTTGATAATCCCTAGCCCCCTTTTGTTTGCACCTTTATCGGTCGTTACAGTCGAAGCTGTTCGACTGATGAAGGTGTGTAACTTCTATGATTGTTTATCACTAAAAGCACTTCTGCAGATGCTGGAAAGCTGCTCGATGCTAAGATGTCTGTTGAGCAACATCTTTCATAACTTGGCGATTATCGCCAACGCTATTGTATATGCCCGAGCGTTGCGTTGGTTACAGACCCTCTAGTGGGCGCCGCTTGTAATGAGAATGAAGCCTCACTCAGCAATAACTACATTAATGACAGCGCGAATCTCAGCCGAGGCGAATCTCCTTGAACGAATACACCTGTTCCGCACTGACTGGCAACAAGGCAGCGGCAATTTGAAGAAGTTCATTCGAGATTGCCAACAGCTTCGAGAGGTCAGGCCGGAAGTGTGGACGAAGAGGGTTGCCCTGGCCTATGTGGAACTACTTACTGATATCAAAGATCGTCCAGCACCCGCACGGCGAGAAGAATCTTCTGTGACTCGATGCCGAAGTATCCGAAACGGTTATGCTCAAAGTGAGTTAGCTGCGAAGGCTGTTTCGAATTAAGTGTGTTTTGCCCCAGGTGTACCGGAGTGCAGTATATATTTTGACCTCACCAAAGCAAGCGATGAGAGACCTCTTGACACGGTCAGAAATATTCCCGAGGTGATGGAGTTCCTCAGCAACTTGAAGTGTTCTCACAATGCGCCTAGGCCGGTGGAAAACAGGTCAGTAATCGTTGGCAGAAGAACGTTTGAAGATATTTCGAGCCAGATATTACACCGGAACCGTGGACGATGGACGGCCGAAGTCTGTGGTGTTAGGTGCAAGTCGAGAATGGGATTCAATGTAGGAGCTCATCTTTTCCTCTGTATCCAATCCTTGATTTGTTCAGACATGACCACCAAATAGTTCAGAGCAATGCGATGCATAATGACTGCGATCATTCCAGGTAGGCCTCCACGGATAATGCGTTGACGTTATTTCTTCATGTGCTGCGTAGCGCTGAGTACTTGGTACGATTCACTTTGTTCAACTGTGGGAGTGTCCATTTTCAATTTGGAGCGTCACAAAAAAGATTTACAGCAGAATCCAATCTTTCACTCTGACCTGAGACTTCTCGGCGAGGAACTCATAGAGAGTTGCAACTGATTCGTATGTGTGCTTTGTGGTTTATCGAAGCGATACTGTCACGAATTAATCCCTTCTTAGTTGGTCTCAACAGTCGACTCGTCCAAGCTCCGAGCAGGGAGACGTAACAACCGTCTTGACATCAACCACACAGTCTCTAGGAGAAAGGAACAATGCTTGGGAGGCTATGTTATATCAGCAAAGACCAACAGACCACTACGTACGATCGGAGCTGCCCACAGCGGCGCACAGACAGAAAGATACAGTTGAAACAGCACCTCAAAATGGACGACGATTGTCCGGCAGAAGTAACCATAGTATCAATTACTAATATATGAATGTGTCATTGGTAGACCTGGATGAGATATCTCGAGCTTACGGGAGCGACTTTATGCAGACAAGGCAAGGGATAAAAAATATGAAATGCCCGGTAGGAAATGCGACGTCAGCAATGTTGCTGTACTTGTATTTAGGATGCTTGGATACCCGGTCACGAATGTGACGAATTATGCAGTACCCTACTGCATGGACTGGAAGACCAGTTGACTAGCAGAGGATAATACAGCTCCTACGAGTTGATGTTACCAAGAATGACTTTTGTTATATAGTGACGAGCAATGACCTGGAAATGAGATGAATTAAATGACACTAGAACGCAATACTGTATGCCTTGCACCCCATAGCCAGCAGCTGTACGAGAAACCAAAGCTTCGCTGCCACGGCATAGCACCCTCAGGAAACGAAAGGACGCTCCGTTGGATGTATGCCGGACACGGCGGTTGATGATAATGATGATGATTTATCGGTTAGCCTTGGCAATGCGCTCGATCTCATCCTTCTTCTTGATGGCAAAGGAGTTGGAGGATTCCTTGGCGCAGTTCATGATCTCATCAGCCAAGCACTCGGAGACCGACTTCATGTTGCGGAAGGCGGAGTTACGGGCACCGTAGGTGATGAGGTAGATGGCCTGGTTAACCCTACGGAGAGGAGAGACATCGACGGCCTGACGACGGACGACACCGGCAGAGCCGATACGAGTGGAATCTTCGCGGGGGCCACCGTTCTTAACGGCATCAACGAGAACCTGATAATAAAAAGTCATTAAGTTGCGAAGGAGGCCCCACAGGAAGTACCTGGATGGGGTTCTTGTCGGTGAGGAGATGGATGATCTCGAAGGCGTTCTGCACGATGCGAACGGCGAGCTGCTTCTTACCGTTGTTACGTCCGTGGGCCATCATGGCTGAAAGAATATAGAATAAGACAAGTCGGAGGAAATCCTAGGTTAAATTACAGTTGACGAGACGCTCAACGATGGGGCAGGCAGCCTTGCGGAAGCGCTTCTTCTGGTAACGGCCAGCAGTGTGGGCAGTGAATACGGAGGCAGAGCCAGTGTAGGCGATGTAGTCCTGAAGAAGAATGGTTATCAAGACAGCAGCAGCGGAACCTTCACCGTGTAACAGCGGAGAGCGGATTAATGGAAGCTATTAAGATGCAGAGCGATAGTTATCCTGTTCCCGATGCCCACCTCCAAAGAGAGATCAGAGGTCTCGATCCCCTCGTAACTCCACCTGCCGAAAAGCTTGGGCTCAGTCGCAGCCATGTTGGGTGACTATACAGCAGAAATTCGTCGGCGCCGATGAGGCTGTCGATCGAGCTATGGGCGAGCGAGATTTTCACCTGCGCGATTTCTAAACGCGCTGATGCCCTTAAGGCGGCGATCGGGTGCACTATCTCCGCTGCCCTAGTAGCCGTAGTTAGTTTGGCTTATTCGTGCATAGCTGGCTGTTTCGATCACTACTGAAAGGCTTGGTGCTATGAGGTGAATTATGTGTTAGTTTGTCCGCGAAATTGTCCATGTTTTTGCCTTCATTCACGTTGGTGTTCTTCTGTACTCACTGTTTCATTTTGGTTGTTAATATAAAAGGGGCTAAAAGAGGCATTTGAGTGTCAATGTCAGCAGGCAGCAGACTCCACATCCCACCGGTCTCGGCCGAATACACCGCTCTAGAGGGGAAGATAGAGTACCTCTGAGCCTTGTTGGGTTGGTGGCCACCCTCGCCATAGGCACATCGAACGCGTTTGCCGACTGGAGCTAGAGCAACACACGCGCAAGTGTAGGGCGGAGCTTACGGAGAGGATCGATGATGTTGTGAGCTATATAGCCAGGAATCTGAGCAGGTAGGGTGGAGTGCGGCCGGCTGGGGGTGTGCATGCCGCAGCCACTTCAGTGACAGCCGTAATAGTTCAGCGAGGCTTAAGGACATCAGTGCTGATATGGCATCGGTTAAGATAGAGGTGCGCAAGACCCACGGGATGAAGGAGGCAGTGGAGGAGCTTACAGAGGTAAAGTGGTGAGTTGAGGAATGGAAGAGTGTGATGGTAGAAAATGAAGGCAATGCAGTCCGATATAGATGCTCTGATGAGACGGAATGGCTCGGCTAGGTGGGTAGAAAATAAGCCAGACTGAGGAATATATTGAACTGGGGCAGATCTCGGTCGCAAGTGAGAGCTCCTTCGTTGGAGTCGGTGGAAGGCCATAAGGAGCTTAAGATCGTGATAGGTAGTAGCTGCGGTTGCTCCCTTGCCCCTTTATGGCCAACTACAGATGAGTGTTTGAACTTGACTAAGCGGGTGAAGGCGTTGGAGAGGAGTCGGTACGGCAGCGGAGGCAACGGCTCTCCGCGGGTGTCTCATCACACTGCGCCGTCTGAAGCCGGTAGTCGCCGTCTTTACGCTTGAGTGCAGTGAAACCAGATACGGAGGTTAGAACGCTTGGAGAGGAGGTGAGGCAGTGTCTGGCGGCCACGGTGGACTTGCGACGATATATAGACAGCTGTAGTGGAGGGTGGTGGTGGTGCGTTGGTTGGAGTGATGAGGGTTTAGCTATCGGAAAGGTGGAGAGGAGAATGGAGGCATCCGAGAGATCGAGTGGCGGCGGGGGTAGTCCTAATGGACTGGACACTATGAGCACGCTGCCGGCTGTAGTGGGACCGGAGGGTGAGAGGGAGATGGTTGGGATTGGTACCAGCTTGTTGCTTGTTCCAGCTGGTATCACTTTACTTGTATCAGTCTATAGTGTAATGCAATATTACCAGGCTTAGCAGCATGATAGGCGAATCTACTTTGTTTATTGGCTGGGGTAGGTGGTTACGGTAGTTACGAATCTCCAGTCTGCCCTGGAGGCTTTGGGAGACCAAGTGGCAGAAGTGAAGACAATAAGGGAGGATATGTCTCGAAGGCTGGCATCTGTGGAGCAGGCAGTGAACGAATTTGGTGCGCAGTGAACGTATCTTCATGGCAAGAGTAATGTGTAGGAGCTAGCAATCGGAGAGCAGACTCGAAATCGAGCCGGCTGGGAGAGGGGTTGGAGGTGGGCCGTAGGAGTAGGAGGGAGCGGTGGTTGGGATCGGGCTGTTTTAGAGGAACCAGGAGCAATTGGAAATTCTGAGGGAGAACTTGGCGGAGACCAGAAGAGTTGTTTCTGAGGTCGGTTCGGTAGTGTGGCTTACGAAGCATGGTGGAGGCTCAGGCGGTGGCGGCGGACTCTCCACAATTGATCTCCAGGATCACAGCACTGTGTGAAGAGAAAGGTAAGGAGAAGTCTTGAAAGCTGGGGGACTTGGCGGTAGTTTCGGCGCTCGCTGACTCCCTGTTTCACCGGCCGGAAGTGTCGGAGAGATTTCACCGAATAGAGGCTAAGATGAACAGAGGTGGGAGGCGAGGGGCTGGTAGGTTGAAGTTAGAGCAGATGTCGCTGGTCGATACGATGCGATGACGAGGTCTTTGGACATGCTGAAGGAGGTAGAGGGATGGTTGGTATCGGAGGAGGGGAGGGTACGGTGTCAGGTGGTGAGGCAACGGGATGAGAGACAGGTGCAGTTTGATGGTCAATTGAGGGAACAAAAGGCTAATATTAGTGAGAGCTGGGGTGGGCTATCGACGTCCAAAGCAGTGCTGAACATCGTTGAGCAGCATTCTACCTGATAGCCTGCTTTATGTCTACTCAATGAGCTGTGTGTTGGTGTCGTTGACCGGTCTCCTTGTCTTTCACAGTGTATTTGCTCCTATTATTATTACTGTTCTTCATCTCTAGGCAGTTTAGAATAGGGGACTTTAGGGGCAGCAGAGGTCATGTCTAGATACAGCCACGAGGGCGTTGGCGGAGTTCAAGGAGGATCTGGCCGAGATGGGCTCCCTGAAATCTCGAGAATGCGATGAGCTGAAGGCTGATCTGACGGATATGCGTTTGAGCTTGGGTAGCAGGGGAGCATGCTCGAGCACGGTCGGGTGTTGTTTGGGATTGACTTAAAATTTTCGGTCGCACAGAAAGTTTCATTCGTTGGTCGTTTCGGGGTGAGTCTAAGACTGGCCCTATGGCCTAGATCTCCGTGCCAGCTCGCGGAGCTTTGTTGGTGAATGGTGGTGCGAAAGGTTCGCTGGAGAGGAGATGCGAGTTGAAGATGGAGGAGGTGGAGAGAAGGCAAAAGAGGCAATTAGAGGATATGATAGGGCCGGTCAGGAGGCAGGCTGAGGAGGAACACATGCGGGCGGATAAGGTACTGTAGGGGGAGGCTTTGGGATAGGGTGAATGATGCAGGGCGCGCGGGAGGAGATAAAGAGAATGGAAGGTAAGCTGGAGAAGGCATGTCGAGAGCGAGCGGAGGGAATGGAGGCGGCTATGAGGGAGCTGGTGCAGAAGGGGCGAGCGGAGCTGCTGGCCGAGGTGCATCTGGAGATTATGGAGGTAGAGAGGAAGGTGATGGTGAAGTCATCGAAGGAGGTGGAGAGGATGGAGGAGAGATTGGAGAAAATGGAAGGGAGAATAAAGAGGAGAGGATCTAGTGGTAATAATGGGGGAGAAATGCTGGGGGCGGGGATCGAACCTGGATTAGAGAGAGGATTCAGACTGGTGGTCAGGATGTATGGTTAATACCCTCTCGTAGATGACTTCTGATATTGAGACTCCTCCAGGAATTCTAGGTGTGGGTATATTTATGAAAGTTGTAAGTGTGAATATCATAATGGATATTATATAATAAAGTAGATAATAGTAATTATTTATAGATAATAATGACAATACAAAGTTTATAACTCTCTGTCTCCCATTTGGTTCTGGCAGGTGGGAGTAGAGTGGTGACGATTACTTCCTCTCCAGAAGGTCACTCATCGAGCAGTGAGGAAAGCTACGACGAAATGCATAGGGACATCAAATACGACAACATAAGTAACGCCGTGCCACTGGCAGCTGGAGGATAGGGTGGTATTAGGCTCGCGAGTGAAGGAGATTGGGGGTAGAATGGTGAGGGTAGAGAAGAGGATAGATGAGATATCGGCAGGCCAGGTAAGGGAGATTCTTGGCTTTGGCAATGTTATGGGAGCTCCTATATATTGTTGTGTGTATTAGTTGCACAGCGGCAGCTTTGGATGAGGGACTTTCAAAATTGTCGTATCTAACTATTATCAAAACTTATGATGATGCAGAGTACCCGAGGACAGGCTTTAGACTCGTTTAGTATCTGTAGCGTCGTCGTCTACTTGACCGTGCTCGTGTCTTGTATATAGATGTCAGACACATGTTTCAAGAGTGAGGGCCTCTAGTAGATGAACTTAGTGTTTCCTTTTAATTGTACTACTGTTCCTCTATCGAACTTGATGGTTTGGCCTCGCGTCCCAGATCTTGTCCTGCTCCGTCTAGGGTGGAATAAAGAACGCGAGTTGTCCTTGTGAGGAGCCTCCAGCCTCGGGATTGTGTAGCGGTGTATAGTTGTTTGGGTAACGTGGTTTAGCGGATGAGAGAGCAGAGCTTTCAGATGGCATTGGCAGAGGAGATCGATACGAAGGTGGACGCTGCCAGCACGGCTCTGAGGCAGGAGATAGAGACTAATAGGAAGAGAGGGGCAACGGCAGTGGAGGAGATGGGGAGGCTTGGGCAACAGATTAGGGAGGTATTGGAAGAGAGAGCAGGTATTATGGGAAAGTTGGAGGAGATGAAAGGTGATATTAAAGAGGGAAGGGAAATAAGCTTGAAGGCTCTGGAGGATATGGAGAGATCTATGAGAGCTGCGGCTGAGGGGGAGAGGCTGATGGAGAGAGTGGAGGATATTGACAAAAGGGTGAAGGGGGTTGATGCGGCACTTGAAGGGATAAAGGAACGCATCGAAGGGAGTGACGCAGTAGACAGGATGGACGAGTGCTATAAGAGAATGGAGGAGATGGAGGGTAGAGTGGATAGTTTAGTGGCGCGCGAGAAAAGTCAGGCCGAGGAGATAGAGGCGCTCGAGTTACATGTTGAGTCTCTGGATGGTGTGAAAGATACGCTAGAAAAAGTGATCGATAAGATTCGGGATGAGGTTGGAAGTTTGCGGCTGAGTGTTGGAGAGGTTTCGGGGCTGCAGACGACAGTGGAGGAAATGTCGAGCTTCCTGAGCAAGTTCCCGAGGGACGGTTTCAAGGAGGATGTGCAGAGGAGTATAGAGGGACTGAGGAGCGGCCTGGCTGAGGTGAGGGCTGAGATGGAGGAGGTTCGAGGGGTCCGCCAGGAGATTGGGAAGATGGGGGAGGTTGAGAGCAGGCTTGGGCATGTGGAGGCTAATGTGGAATGGATAGAGGGGGAAATGAACTCGTATAAGAAGGGTTTGGAGGGAGTAGATGGGCAGATGGCAGAGCAGGGAAAGGCGCTGGATGGGTGAGGTGGGGTAGGCTGTGGTAGAGGGATAGCTGCTGAGGTTAGGCTTACAGCAGCAGTGGCGGCAGTGGAGAAGGAGACGGCTGAGAAGAGAGAGGTCAATAAGGATATGGTGGAGGAGGAGGGAATCGGTAAGGATTTCGAGTGACTGGGAGATGAAATGACTTTTTTTACATATTTTTGGGAGGGTGAGAGGGAAGCCGAATTTCGACGGTAGTAGTGCATGGACCTAGCTTGTTTAGGCGGGCGTCTGCAGGAGCTGGAGGATTCGGTGACGGAGTTGATGGCCTTGTTAGGAGTCGTGGATGAACTTGCTAAGAATCAGGTAGGCTGGGTGGGGGAGGTTGGTTGGAGTGATGGTGAGTTAGACTGAGATGAGGAAGTCCCTGCAGAGCCGATGCGATAAGCAGGCGAGCGATCTGGCAGGGGAGCTGAGGGAGGAGATGGAGAGGCTGAAGGAGGATATAGAAAGGGAACGGGATGCCAAGGTGAAGGAGATGGAGGAGAACCGGCAGAGGGGAGAAATTGAGGAAGTGAAGGGTGTTAGTGAGGAGATTATAGGGAGGGTAAAGGATATGGAGGAGCGAGTGGTGGAGCTGGAGAGGTACTTGCTAGGGGAGGGTATCATTATGAGAGGTATCATTGTGGGGTATGCTCCACTGAAATCTTCAATATATTTATATATTAAGTTGCTTTTTTTGTGGTCTGATGATGGTGTGAAAGTTGTAGGTGGTATAACATAGTTGCTCATCGGGACTTGACGTATTTTCCTGGGATGTGCCTCGTCGTAGAGTTGAGCCCTTTTAAGGATGGATGAGTCCTTGGTCGGTCCCGATTGTTATCGGAGTTCTGTCATGGCAAAAATCTGATATACCTCGCGGTGATGGGGCCATACTGTCAGAGATGATATATAGAGGCCTACTGAGAGGCCTACCTTAGCTTTGTTCTCGATACAACAGTCGAGTGTATTGGTGGAAGCCACCTCCCACCGGAAGGTGGAGGGTTGTTGTTTAGGCGAAGGGCGGGAGGACAGGAAGGAGAATCCTCTGTAGGAGTAGCTGCGATGAAGGCTCAGGTGAGGGGGGTGGCAGGGAGGAGGAGATGAGTAGTGGTTTAGTGGTAGATAGCGGAGCTAGAGGATGCAGTTGGTGGGGCACAGGAGAGAGTGGAGGAAATGATAGAGGCCAAGTTGGAGAAGCTGCAAGCTGAGCTGGTTGAGAGTGATGTAGGATGGCGGAAGGGTGATAGGGAGCAGCAATGGGAAAGTGTTGTATCTGGCCTTCTCCCCTTGAATGCCTCACCTTTGCTTTTTGCCGCCTGCAAAGTATCTACGATAGTTAGCTTGTGAGGCTTATGTGGCCGCCCAAAGAAGGGTGTTGGTGGGGGGGGCAGAGGTAGACCTTTTTACATGTAGACGATGTGTGTTTTAGTCGGAGTGGCAGAGGATGGTGGAGGAGCAGGTGTCTGCGGCGCTGGGCCATCTGGAGTCCGAAGTGGACCCGCAGTTGACAAAGCTGGTTAGGATGGGCTCTATGAGTGGGAGAGTGTGATAGGCAGCTGTTAGGGCGAGTCTATGAGGGAAGTAATGGAGAGGGTGAGGAGCGCAGAGGCATCGGCAGGGGAGCTGTTTGGATTGAGGAAGGAAGTTGGTATATTGAGGAGGAAAGTGGAGGAGGAGAAGGTGCGGGGGAGGAAATCGTTACTACTCAGCGACAGAGCCAGAGTTCACTGGCGGGATAGGGGTCATTCTCTCCATTCGAAAATGGGAGCTCCGTTTTACTGTGGAAGCTCGATGATGGAAACAACGGTGGGAGGGGCAATGTCGGAAGATCAGATCGGAACTCCCTCGGTGTCCTTCGGTTCCCTGATTCGGGCTACCTCTGTCTTCGTTGAGCTAGCTCACGGACTAACGCTTGGGGTTTTATTGCCAGGCAACGGGACCTGGTGGCGAGTCTGGAGGAGGCTTCATCGTTGATCGTTTAGCAGCTTGTGAAGATGCTATTAAGGAGGCTGTAGAGTACACTTGTGTGCTTCGGGGGTGAGAGCTTCTCAGGTGAAGTGCGCTGGGGAAGTGGAGGGCTTACGGAAGGCCCTGGGCGAGGTGGGCGGACTGCGGGGGTTGGGATGGACGAATGCGACATGTAGATATCGCAGGCTGTGAGCCGACATGAAGGAGCTCTGGCTGCAGCTGAACGGCGGTCGTCACCTAAGCGAGAGGGAGGTGAGGGAGTGCGTGCTGGTGGTGAGAAGCGAGAATGGTGTTAGGTGTACGAGAGGGTGAGCAGGAGGCTACTATAGCTGAAATGCAGAAGGCTATTCAGACGGTAAGGGAAAGGGGGAGGGGCGTACACAGTCTTACACAGCATAAGGAGGCGGAGGAGGCGGATTTAGGAGAAAATCCCTGAGTGAGTTTTTGTTTGAAATAGATGGTATGATGCAACTGGAGTAGTTGTGGGTGTCTTATGTGTGTATTATGGCAACATAATCGGCGAATTGGTAGATTCGGTATTACTGGCCGATCTGCCTGGACAGGTCACTGTTGCTAGCTATCACGCATCATTCAGAAATATTATGACACTTTACGAGAATTGAATAGCAGTGAAAATAGAGGTTGTAGATCCCCTTGGTGCATTCCATCAGTGTTTGCTATGGTTCATAATACCATGAGTTGATTTAAGGTTCATGTTCCTTGCCGGGGGGAAGGGTAGTGTTACTGTCAGGTCCACTCCAGAATGTGCAGGCTGGCCAGCGCCATAAGGGAGCTCTATTCTGATTGTCGGACATCACTGTCTAATAACTTTCCAGAGGCAGCAGCAGCAGGCGACGTAGGGGTGGACGGTGCGTCATGGTGACACGGTTTTGGTAGGGCGGCTGCGGCCTTGATATTCCGGACTGGAGCGATGAGAGCATTCTTGCGACTAACCAATTGAACAGGTAAGGCTGCCCTCATTGAAACTCTCCCCGTACGGGCGGGGTCATCATAGAAAATAAAATATGTGTTGGTAGCGGCGAATACCTATACAGTATGCCGGGATGACTGCCACTATCGCACCCGTAGGACCGCTGTTATCCTATAGTAGGTACTCTTAGTAGTCCTGTAGGCAATTAGCGATAGTCCTCCTGGTAGCAAGGACTAGTACCAGAATGACTTGATCAGGCGTCCACCATCGATTACCTTTTCTCCGGCGGGCTCCCAGCGCACCTCACCAGCGTCATACCATTGCGCTCGACGAAGCAGCCCTCAGCGAGGTGCGGGTACTCCAGGAAGTAGGAGGTCTCCTGGCAGCGGGATGAGGAGCAACTGAGGAGGGAGAGTGCCTCTGTCTTATTGCCGAACTCTAATTAGTTGATTATCATCATGTCGACACATAGGGACATTTCTTAGCCGTTGTTGGTAGTTGTTGTGTTACCGGTTGTGGGTAGGAGGAAGTGGGCGTAGATAGTATAGTAGTTGATGAATGTGTTGAAGACATCGAAGCAAGGAGCAGCAGCAGGGCAGCAGCAGCAGGGAGAGGAGGGCCAGGAGAGGAGGGCCTCGTTTATAAGACGGGTAGGCTGCGGCAGGTATTGGTCTATTCGAGCGCTTGAACACAGACTGTTATTTGTATGCCCACTGTACTTGAGGGTTAAGTGATGTGGCAATAGCTCAGGCAGCCTCAGTGTAACGCCAACTCAGTGGGCCAATTTCGCTTTATGGGTTAAATGGTGCTGCCGAGGGGAGAACAAAAATGATACTCGGAGGCCCAGGAAGGGACCCTCCTTCACTGAAACGCGACTGGCTTGTAGCGCCACTCTATCCAGCTGAGGAGATTGAGGAAAGTGAATATCATCAGCAATCGCTGCTTTCAGATATTCTGTGCCGGCCTGCCTGTCTTCCTGGCCAACCCAGACGGTTCGCTATCGGAGGGGCGTCCTTATGGCTACCGCGATCCCACTCCGCCTCGGACACCGAGGGAAGGGTTTATGACAGCTGCTGACATATCGGCCAGGTGAGGGCATGATTCGGATGCAGATGACGACTAATATTGTATACCACAAAAATACAGTTGGTTCGAGTCATAATATACGTTTGTAATGCACGCTATATGAGACTTTCATGATGAGAGCTCACTTGGTGAATTGTTCTTGAATGGACATATCCCAAACCGCTTCATTCCAGGCTGATGCGTGGCCGTACTAGTCGCCGACCATCCCACTATCATCGAGCAACAATCATATTCGGGTGTTGAGGCCACGGTCCTCGATTTGGCCGGAATCATTACTCATCCCGTTTTACTTGGTGTTGTGGGGGGGGTTTTTAGGAGACCCTCGTGATGGATGAGGCTCTTATGTGCTTAGGTTGTTCGGAGATGTGCTTGGTGGTGGAGATCCTCTTGTGGTCTCGGAGGAGCTTACTCTCCTCTATGAGCGTCACCGGACGGCTTTCGCCATTCTTCTAGTGGTGCAGGCGGTAGGTGAACTGTAATCCTCATGCTGCTGGCGCTGCACGAATTGCACGCAGGTTATCGAAGCCTTGTTCTTGGCCTACCACATTCATCACAGTGCGCTTGCGATACATGACATCTCTACAATGTATCTTGGCGGTTCGCTAATGGCTTTGTATGACAGTGATGACAGGTATCGAACGTCCTCGCACAAGCTGGTCACGGTCGTGTTTTGGAGCGTTATGGCGGCCGAGATGGTCTATATGACGGTTTATTTGGCTATAGGCTTCTGGAGCATCTACACTCACAGGGCCAAGCATTATGGATACTTCTCCACCTGCTGTCTCACGGGTGAGCCTCTGATGGTGTCCGCCTGAATGGTCCTTTGTGGTGGTTTTAGGCATTGTCGGGCACGTGTTGCTGGCGTATGCGAACCAGTTCAATCTCATTATATTCTTTCTAAGGCTTACCAGTTACATATACGGCAAGTAGGCACGAGGAGTAGGCCGCTTTCGAGTTTCCACGATCTTTGGGGTGTGAGAGGATGAGATTCGTATGTACCCGATCTGGTCGAACGGCAGTTCAGTACCAGTCGGGGACCGTCGGGCCAGATTATATTATAATATTACTAATACTTTATACTAGTCCCACTATCCCGCCCACGGTACCAAGAAGGTGGCCGCGTGGCGTCAGTTTTTCTGCTGTAAAGGGATGAAGTAGTTGCCTACTAGTAATCGTCCTCACAGCCAAAGGTGCGGGTTTAGCCGACCAATGACCGTTGTGAGGATTCGTACCAGTGGCGTAGCTGGGGGGGGGGGGGGGGGGGGGGGGGGGGGGGGGGGGGGGGGGGGGGGGGGGGGGGGGGGGGGGGGGGGGGGG
>JAAPAO010000591.1:0-21664 GCA_013115145.1 Perkinsus chesapeaki
ACATATTTCCTATCAAACTCCTTTCTATTATATCTCCTCCTCCGTATCACTAGTAACATATTTCCTATCAAACCAACCCTCCCCGAAGACACATCCCGGTGTACAAGTCCCTCCTCAACATAAGCAGGCCTCTATTTAGTAAGAACTACCCATGAGTGAAAACGCGTTTTGCAATGTCACTAACAATCCACTCGACACCTTCAGCCAGGCCGTCCCCGGTTACCGCTGAGCATGCCAGGACGTACCAGTGCCGAGACATGGACATTGTCTCCAGTTCGAGGTGCTGAAGAAAACACCACTCTGGACTTCACCAAAACGATGCCTCGGTACTTTGCGAATTTCCATCGGTGAGAGAGCCCCTGAAATATCTTGCTTATTTGCGAGGACCTGAGTAAGGTGCAGAGGACTACTAGGTAACCCTTCCCCTACGAAGAGAGGTAAGTATCACTATCGACAACACCTCAGCTACGGGTAGGCTGCATTCATAGGCCTACTCGAGCCCCCAGCTGATGGCGCACAAAAAGAGTTAACGGAGAGGCTAGCGCTGGAGGCATTCGTTCAAGCGGTATTCTACATAAACGACACCTTTTTATTCAGCAAATGACTGTCAATACCAAGCAGCTTGCCCGAATCATTTTTTCAATCTGTTCGTTTCCCGTGGTTCGAGCTCACCTCCCCGTTGGACACAGAAGCTACTTCGCACATGAACAGTGAGGATTTTATTAGCTGCAAGAAATGGAAAGCTCTTCAAGATTTCCATAGTAAGTATTATTGTTTATTATTATTATTAGATTAATTAATTCAAGTAACCTACTAGAAGGGACGCCCCAGCAAGCCGCTCTTCCTTGAGCAGCTTATGCAGCTCCTCCTTACAGTCTGTCAATCTGTGACGGTCAAGCGAATCAACAACCCAAATCTGAAAAGGATTCCGGCGGCCGATTGCGTCATCTGCGGCCTACCAGACCATCTGTCGCCTCGAAGTAGTTGCGCCAAAAACTTCTGATACTTTTCTGTCCGCCTACATCCCAGATGTTGAGTTTGAAACTGTGAAAAGTCAAACACGGATCTAGTAAAAATAATAAATAAACATACAACTCATAGAAATATGAATAATACACAAGGGCAATTCCAGTAAACTGTATTGTGGCGGTTGTTCAGTTGTTGAGCATCGGGCGATATAATTGAAACCCCGAATCCACAGAACACTGCAACAGTTGACAGAAGCACAGTGCAACGGCTTTAACAGCTGGTGTGGCACAACTCCGTGCTCCAGCACTTGTATAATTTTCAAGCATCATCGGCGGCATCGAGACCTCTTCTTCAGGTGCCGCAGGATCCACTAATCCTGGTAGACCGATCCACTAAGGATTGGAATAGGTGACGATGGATAATAAGAAGATTTTCAGACAAACATTTAATGGCAAAGCATGTCGTCATTTTAGTGACATACGGGATAAGCATCCTAGATTTGCAAGGCTGACTCAGCTTAGATGTCAGTCGGTTGAAGTATCAACTCGTTTGCCGTTGCTACTTCACACGTGCATGCCTTTTAGAACCAGCCTACTCATTATATAAAATAGTTTTGATATTAAATCCAACAGTCGGTGGAATCTGCGAGATATCTTCACCATTAAACCTCAACAGCACAGTTGTCTTCCCAGCGTTATCGAGGCCTCTGAAAAAACAAAGTCGCCGATTTCCCCAAGCGAAGCCCTACAGGATCAGCAGCCGAATCTCCCTTTCTTGCTCCTTTACCTTTCGGACAATTTTAAGCAGCCCCATCGACGATCAAATTTAAACTGCCAGCACTAGTGCCACCGAAACTTAGGTACCTTATATGCTATTGAATGGACCCGGTATATTACTAGAAGTTTGGTATGTCGTGAACAGTTTCGGTGATCTATTAATAAAATGGGTAAGCTTCTTGAACGATCGGCAAATGAGTACAGATCCGGGTTAATTACTACTCGAACCGGAAATGCTGTAGTGGCGCCGAACTCAAGAGCATCAGATCCGAATTAGACAAATCGATGTGACGGGCAGCAGACTTCGCTCACACAACATCGTTTCGAAAAGTTTTTGGTATCTTCATTCGCGCATCAAACAGTGGCGGTTGCCGAGTGAACAATGGTGAGCATTTGGAGCGCGGTGAGAGATGCTCCCTGTGCCGGATAACTTGCTTGGTAGTGATGCCTTTGGCCAGCAGGCAAAGATGAAACCTGGATGATATTAAAAACGGGCAGAGGGGAGAGGCTTACCCGAGGAACAGGACCAATGAGACTAGGCATATCAGACAGAGAAGGGCCATAACTCTGGCAAGGATGGCAAGGTCCTAAGAAAGCATCGCTTCGTCGTTTTCTGGTAAGTGCCGTGATGAAGTTGGATAGAGCGAGTTTGGTGGGCCGTAGTGAAATGTGCTACTCCGGGCCCTTCTATAACCCAGCGGATTCGAGGACGGTGACTCAGCATTCCATGAAAATGACGGGGAAGCAATAATACAGATACATGCCCGAGGGAATCGACTACACTTCTGAGCGAGGTGTTTGCATGTCTGTCAGGTCTTCCATTTAAGAGTCTAATTTTTCTACTACTTTGCCACGACCACAACTTTACCGATTCCAGGGCGAAATTTTTCCCCGCCAGTACGTGGCACATTCCACTAAAAACGTGTATGACGAAACTTGTGCACATTAAGTTCGATGATGCGACTTTTGTGCAATTTACTGTTCCACTTTACGGTTCTCAAGAATGTTGTTAATGGTGCCTGGCGACAACACTTACTGGCTTGGCTTTGATACCGATCGATATGCCAGTCGTGGCTGACTCGTCATCTACTATACTGGTCCAGATAATAAACTGTATCATAACAATTGCCGCATACAGCGTTACCGATACGACAAACGTCATGAAAAAGGGATAGTTGCGGCCACCTAAAAAATACTCTCAGCAAGGCAGGACGGCCAGGCATTTTACCAATGCAGTTGTTAAGGAAAATACAGTGGTGATCGAAGCCGAGCACGCAGTTATTGCAGACACGGCAGTGAGATGTTGTGGTGGAATCTCGATAGAGTTGGCAGGTGCCTGAGCAACAATCTCGATAATACCTGCCGAGCAAAGGACAGTGGCGAGGGAGCTAGGGCAGGGTTGAAGAAAGGTGGAAAATACAGTAATATAGTAATCCTCTGGGATAGATAGATGGATGGTGAATTATCTTACTGCAGTATCGTAAAGGCCCTCCTCCGACCCGATCGTCCATCTCCGAACAGCACCCGTCTGGAGTCGCATCCATTTGGTCCATCAACTCCACTATGGAGCGTCTGACAATGACAGGTCAGGAGGTCGACAAAGAGCAAGTCTACCGTGGCATGATTCCCGGGTCAGAATATGCTGCCAAGAATAATCCCGTCATGGTACTGATGAAAAGCATCACGGTTGCTATTGCGAGCCAGGGGGACACAGCCTGCCAAATATCAACTGCAGGGAGCACCGTATAGAGGAGAAATCTGAATAGGAAATATTAACAATCCTCGAGGTTAATCAACTGACCCAAGCATGATAGGAACACTAGTCCATATAGGCGCCCATGGCTGAGGGCCACAGACGCACAGACCACCACATAGGAAGGTGGTTTGATGAGAAGGCCAAAGCTTGTACAGCTGCACTGTGGAGTCGCTGGGCTTCAACGGCGAACAGAGCTCCTTGGTCGAGAAGGAGGTTGTCATATGAGAAGATAACGCAACCCTCACTTACACCGCTCACTGACACATCCGCGTACATACTAGGATCCTAGTGAGCTGGGAAAACCCCAAATCCATTCCTCTCCATGCCCACATCCAACGTTCCTACATTATGACATAGTCTCCACGCAGTAAGACTCGGACCTCCAAGGATCAGGCACGAATCATGACAAATCTCGATGCGCAATGCGGACAAGCAAAAATTTATCGTTATAATATCGAGTTATAGATTGAGCAAGCACGAGCAAAATAATAAGCCATAGCTGGGTTCAAACTTGAGCCTGCCTTTGGCTCCTTGGTAGTTCAATAAATCAACAGTCGCCTACCGAACGCCAACAAGACCGCCACTCTCGCACTAAAAACGCAACGGCACATATCGCGCCACGGCTAAGTGAAAAATTGTACATGGTTGAGAGTCATGAAGAATTCAATTGTCAGAATCGTCGATGAGCTCTGGTATCCAATCGGAGTCTTCGACCTCAGTAAGAATCTTCGGATCCTCAGTAAACAGAATCTGACGACTCGATCGACCTGTGTTTCTCCCGCTGTCACATACGTGTTCGCAGCACTCTGTGACGCGGCTCACCTCCCCAGGACCCTGCTTAATCTCTCCAGTGAAAATAGGCACCTAGTGCACAGTATAACAGCTACCTTTCACCAGCACCGAGATGGATACTCTATCGAGAAGAATGGTGATGTTTCTGACACCTCTAGCTGCATACAATCTCGATTTATTATAGTTCCAAAGCCTCACCATAGCCAAGCATACCTATCAGTAGTTAACCACCAAATGGAACGCATTATCCTACCGGTTTCGTTCCGAGGTCGATGGTGATGCGTTGATCACCGTCGGCCTGGAAGAGCGCCAGCCACGAATGTAGATCATCTTGGGTTAAATAGGGCTCTCGAACCAAATTCATAAGCATCGCTCCGCTAGACTTCTGACAGTCGAATCAAGTTTTTGTCGAGCCCCAGCTTGAAGGTGATCCCCGAGGTAAAGGAGAGTGATTACAGTTGAATGACATGTGGGTGTGCGGCCCCCAACGACTCGCACCGAACCATCACCAAAAGACGATCTGAGATGCCCGCCGCCAACCCTAGGGTACCCCTCAATCACACAGCACTCTGGAGTCCCATTCTAGGCGGAGATCGGTCACTGGACATCGGGGCAACCTCTACAGCTCACTGGAAATGTTCATTGAGCTGTCATTGACATCGAAGGCTCTTCCTTGCATTGGACTATATCGTACTCATTATCAAAGAGAGACTTTGACGGTTTTCATGATGAGAGTGAAATGTTAAGTATATTTCGACGGGAATCTTCTCTCCCCAAACATTATACCTTTACGTCTTCATCTCCCTATCTTTGATCGAAACGCAGCCGTGCGAGGCACCTACCCCTTCTCCTATGACTTCAACTGCCTTCAATGTCGATGACACACTTCCACTACCAATCACAACTCGCCGCCCTTTACTATCAAACAGCTCAATGCCGTTCAAACCTGAGCGTCTTCGGGCGGAAACTTCCTGTTCATAATTTTACCAACAAGATTCTCATCTCCCCAAGTGGAATGTATAACGATCTCCATCACTCTCCCCTGCGGCAGCACCGGCACCGTCACCGACTACATTCGAGAGATTACCGACTAACAGATGTCTATCGTACCGTGTCTGCCGGAGGGCCGATGCCGGGCTGCCTCCGAGCCGTTACAAGCCCGTCGAGGAACTCCGAAGGCGAGATCCCGCGAAGAAGGGAGCCGCTTCCCCCCCGAGGACTAATGGAACCCGAGTAAAGTCTCGACCAATAATCTCTGACGAACCTGTCGGTCACGGAACTCATAGGAGGCAAAACGTCAGCAGCAGAAATAGGCCGTTTGGAAAATATATCATCTCTGGGGCGCGTGACGCTGCTCTCTGATGACTTCAGTGCCTATAGCGCATAAACGTAATTTCGTGGCGCGCGTGATGACCTCGAAAGTCTTTCGTGACAGACTCGCGTTGAGAGTGAGCATCTTCGTGTCGACCGACTCCCGAACCTGAGAGTCATCGGCCTAAGTTTCAATTGCGAAAATCCTTACCGTGTTCAAGGAGGTGTCTTTTTCGGTCGTGCCATGACCTGGAGAATTATCAAGAAGGATGGTCTGAACAGAGAATACCCAACTGGAAGGATCTCGGTGTTACGGTGGTTCGGTGTACGGGAGCACATACACACGCTACAGCGGGGCCGTACTAGCTGAATACAGTATATATTGAATAAACGTATACTAACGTTTGTTGAAATGGTACGGTAATATTAAACGTCCTCTATTATATCAGTATCGGATATACTGGATATAGTTCACATGCTTTCTGGAGGTGTAACAAACTGATAGGTTACGGGAGATAAGGTATTCACGAGCGAAGTCGACCGAGGCTACCTCATCACCGCCAATGGCTGTGTCCTGCTCAACAGCCGTTGGCAACGATACTCTCTCAGAAGTGGTATCGATAACCTTCCGGAGAGATGAGACGGATGCCGCAAATGTTACGATACTTCCTTCAAAATTGCCTTCTGTTCACCACTAAGCCGAAGTATCGATTCACCAACTGGTTCTGGAAGTCCTTCACTGAGAATCTAGACAAGTGGCCGATGTTGCCATAATCATGCTGAGCCGTGGCGCGCTTGAAGGAACAAAAAAGCTTCCCCGAACAAATTGACGTTTCACCAAGAGCATATTCAATACGAAAACTGTCCAAAGAATTCCTTTAGGCTGGGAACAGATTGGGATACTTCAAGTACTCACGGAGAGATAGGTCTAGTAGAAGGATGTCTCCGTGAGGCCGGATTATTGAAACTACGGAACCACTTGAGAACTAGTAAATTTGGATGATCTATATTTCACACACAAATGCTATCTTCAAATGAAGAAGTAAAACTACACCTTCGTTTGACAGAGATTTCCTCAACTCTGACAGTTCCTCCGAGGACGCTCTTGCCGCGAACTTCAACAAACTGTCGCTCTCCTTGGAATCCCTGAAGTCACCGGGTATCTCACGCGCCCCGGGATGGTAATGCTACTCCGAAGAGGAAGAGCACTGTTCAAAATCATCATCCGAGTAGAACTCGTATGCTTCGATGTCGTTCGCCAACTTATTAGGTGGATGGAGGGAGAGGCTGGGGACGGTACTTTAATGAAGGCAGATGGCAAAAGGTAGTAGCAGCTCACACTAAACCATCATCAGTTTTGAGTCTGACGGTTTCCATGCCCCAAGTAGGGCGATCCTCTGCTGCAGCTAGGATAACCGGAGCAAACTCATCTGAGCCGAAAGGACAGAATAAGAAAGCCGAAGAGAAATGAAAATGTCAATTGATAGCTCAGAATTCGAATCGTAATATTAGATTGAAATAGTGAATTCGCAATTTGAAATCGCGACGATGATTAAATGACTTACCTAAAGCTACCTGATACATCGAGCCCCATTCATTAGATGCCTCTACAGAGATAAGCGGAAATAATGTTAGCAAAGAGAAGCATTTCTATTCTCCCTAAACTTTATGGAAGCCCAGTTACCCCAGATGTTCGAGTTCTGGAGATATATGAACCAATACTTCATAACAGCGACAGTATATCCCAGGATGGACACTACTGTGTAAAAAACTCCGAGTCTGGCCAGAAATACGCAACAAGTCTCCAACGATAATCAGGAAACTGGTATCTGTTCAACGATTCGATTTTCAATTATATCTCGCTAAAGGCGCAGATGAATGGCAAGAATCCTGACAATGAAAAACTCCCACGTGTTTACCACATTTTCCCCTTCTTCCGGCAAAATATGGCATTTATTACGCCTTTAAGGCAAACATTAATATTGGACCGTTTCATACAGCATCATCATCATCCACTTACACTCATTTTCTTGTGGTGGTATTTCCCGTCGGTTCCTCCCTCTTCTCCTCTCCTTCGGTGGATTGGAGTATCGTCGCCCTCCTTGAGAATAAAGGTCAAATCCTTTCTCCTTCTCAATGACCTCTTGCGATTCTAATGCCAACCTGACAGTAGGATGGAATCGCTCCAGGCATCTCACCGGAAGTATCGGTTTTATAAACTAACTGAGGACTTGTAGGCTTTAATGGGGTAGTACGAAGAAGTCCGAGCAGTCCTCTATTGAATGAAAGTGGCACGACTTGGAATAGAGCGATATAATTTTAATTTACTATAAATTATACCGTGTAAGATCACGGTAGCCGATCACGTGCACTCGTGACAACCAAGATGGACCATAAATTTTTGTCAAGTGCGATATAGCCTGCGTGAGAATATACTTCTCTCGGTCAGACTGAAGACTCTCCAGTATGATCAGTCTACAGTGTAGAGCAACAACTCACAATATAATTCGGGTCAGTTTGACATATCTACATTTGCTTGTTCCCAATAATAGATTAAATGATACTTTCATCGCAATCCGTCCTCACGAGGACGAATCCTTGCTTCGCTCCGCTCACCTCCGAGTAATTTTCCTTTTTTCTCTAACCAACCTAAGATACCTCTCCCGTGCGTCAGGATCATATCTCAACTGATACCTTCGAGAGTACGATCCTTCATTTCCAGCAGCTGTGCTGCGCATTTGCCATCAAATCGAAAACTATATAAAAAGTGTCTCATACGAAATGATACGTCGGAAGAGTTGTGCGCCTGCTAGGCATGGCATGCTCTCATATCCTTTCGGGCTCGAGAATCTGGTCTTTCTTGCGTTCGACGTTGCGGCCACTGTAGACAGGTCACATCGGGGCCGTATCAAGTACATGACGCAAATCTTCACATTAATCATCGTCGTGAAAAGGTCCATACAGTGAAGCCAGGAAAAATCTCGCTCGCCCAAAAAATCGAATTGGGTTACGAAACGGTCATGATATTATAAAATTTATTTTTAACTGTTACCATCATGCTGTCTTCCAAGTTTCCTGTTCTAAGCCGTAAAATTAAAAAAGTTATACCAAAAAAACGAATTCGCATAACGGTTTGGTTCGCACTGTAGGTTTACAGTGAAGTGAAAATCTACACTGTGGACACGCTACAGCCAGTAAAGAATCTCCAAGATACGAGGAGGCGGAGAATACGGCGATTTAACTTTGATGCTCGGTGAGAATAACCGTCTCATGTTAGGGCACCACCCATGGACATATTATATAACACGGGCAACTTGTTCGGAGCCAGTTCCTTCATACGCGGGTCCATCAGCAGAATGTGTAATGACTTCGTGGCCGTTGCCTAATGTAGATAAAATAAGTTCATCTACTCGGAGGAGACTCCTTCTGAGGTCAGTTTGATCCACATGAACTCAACAACACTGTACCATAATACCATAACAACATCATCAAGCTCATGTATCCCTTCTCAGTGCTTGCATAGCCTTAGCTACCTCCATCGCTGCAGCTTCCTGCTCCAATGCCTGTCGCCAAAGATCCCTCTCATACACCTTCGCCAATGCAAAGCAATCCTGAAACAGCATGCAGACACGAACTACAATTCTGCCTACTTTTAAATTGGTAACAGGGCCTTCAGGAACAGACAGGTCCGTCGAAATGCGGACCGCTCGACTTCGTCTCTTTTTGCGAAGGTCATCGCTTCCTTTCTCCCCAGCACCGCCCCGGTTACCCTGAAAGCTCAACATCGGCAAGAAGGATCCAGGAAATAAAATTATTCCCATTTCAAATTCAAATACATTCCACCTACGTGATGTGCTTAGTAATCGGGGGGAAAAAGCAAAGCAAGGCAGCCACTCGAAAGTATGGTAACAGCAGATTGAGTGGGCGTGGGAAGACATATATCCCCGACCTGTCTCATTGATCATTAATAATACAAGCCTACTGGTAAATCCAAAGTCCCCGTAGATTCTCGACGATTCTCCTCGGCTTCTTTCGGTCTAGCTATGAGCGATGAACCGTACAACCTAAAACTCATACCGCTCCTCTCTCATCAAAGTAAGAATCCTACTCGTGATTCTGGCGGATGAATTCCATAAGACTGGCCGCGGTGAAATCGAGACTTTCATTACCGTCACCGTGCATGCCACTGTCAAAATCGGTCTGCAGATGGAAATATGGAAATATAGCCTATGCGAGGTCCTACAGTAGGAACTAATAAAAGGGAAGCTGACTGCCCGTCAAGATGAAACAGCCGAGCAAATTGGACCTGACAAAGGCACAGGTTCGAACCCGCCACTTTGCGTTTATTCAACAGTCCTATTTTGATAATTCACGACGAAGCCTATCCGTCCCTATTTCTCGGCGCGCAAGAAATGTTCCCTGACCTACCCAATCTCTGAGATGCTTTGCACAATCGTTCATAGAATCTATTAATTTCTTAGCTGCAATCGCCTTGTTCCTCATTCGTCTGCAGAACTCCGTGGCCAACAGACCATACCGGAGCACCTACCAACAACATCAGCAAAAGGGGATCTAGCCGTCTCCCCTACAGGATTCATGACAGCGGCATCCACCCGAGCCTTCAGCTGAGCCAGGCCGACATTAGCCATCATCTCCTCAGCTTCTAGCCCGAGCAGTTCACGGCTCCCTCGCCTTGGTGCTCCACCAGGCATGAGTATGGATGATCGATGGCTGCCGACACCGCCGCCCCGCATAACTGAGCCTCGTCTTCCTCCCTGCTGCTGTGGCACTGCTAGAGTATTCGAAGGTTGCTGAAATGTCCAGACTGAGGATCGAACCCACAACCGTTCGATTGCCTACCTGGTTAACTCTGGACATCCGCCTCGCTCCGCTGCCATCAGGTGGCTGAAGTGTCGGAGCCGAAGGGCTAATCCCAACCATCACAGATTTTCGGAGTGTTGGCGAACTCGCGACATGCCTCACAGATTTCCTCATAGATTTCCGGCCCTTCCTCCCTCGCCGACCCTTTTCTGAGACCACGACTCCAATACAATACACCATTATATATACCATATTCACTGTAGGTGTTAGCCGTTCCCACTACCCCAGAAATGGCAGCATCGTTTATCTATTTACTCATTTTTAAGATAAGTCCCTCTGGATTGAATTATTGCGCGTATCGTACGTACAGATATTATGATAACCACCTTAATCATCTCCATTCCATCGGCACGCACTTTACGTCGTTCTTAATAATGTTGATAATGACGAAGCTGAGCTCCGTAACAGGCCTTATCACAGCCTACTATATATCATTTTCAGAGGAATTCTGGGGAAAATTTTGCGGCTTCAAATTCCACGAGCACGGTAGATAGCACATTTCACGCGCGAAGCTCCCAGCTTCAACACTCGTGACGAGTTACCTTTCTCCCCAGGCCGTCCTTTGACTCGGCTCCCTCGTGTTCGAGCCTTCTGGTTAGCTCTCTCCCAAGACACTTGCCATTCTTCTATCAAACCTTGTGGTGCTTTCTTCACTGATATCTCCGCGGACTGAAAGTAGAATTTACAATCAGGTAAATCGGCCGCCCGTTAGGCTCACCGAATGGTTCTTGTAGAGGTTCATAAGGTAATGATGCTCCACTTTAATGAATCCAGGTATCCACTTCGTTCTCAGCGTTTCTTGAAGGTCGCTGTGGAACTGTCTCCAGAGCCTCTGCAGCCTCCTTGTGTTCCACAATAGCCGCTTGACAGCAAGGCTAAACGAATGCGAAATAAAAATCCTCCAAGTGGGAGTTCCCACCTTAGTTGACCAGCTTGCGACGCCGATACCATCAACCTCCGGATTAGCTCTGCCGCACTTGCCTTTCGCCGCTTCTTCCACAGCGGTCTCAGAAACCTCACACTGGAATCGAGTAAGATACTCATTTGGGAGGATGGATTCAAGTATCACCATGCATTGACCGCAAGTGTCCATCGTTTTCGTGAAAGCTGGAATCGTCTGGTTGTCGACTTGAACCGCAAGGCGTAGATTCCGATCACGAAAACTCGCCTACGGAGTATCATTCAAGCGGCCTAGTGAAGATACCTTACCATAGCCTCACATCGATTGGAACGCTAGCTCTCAGAATTGAACGCTGGACGTTGACAACAGCCGCCGCCGAAAGTATCTAGGTCGAATGGTGAATATTTCCCCAATCAAGCATACCTACTCTCAGCCATTGCTTTTGCCACAATGTGAGTTGTCGGACAGACATATCCGTTTTAGGTGCAAGGCGACCTGACATAACTCGATTGGGCATACGGTCGCGAGTTGCGATGAAAGATGATTTTCGGGTGATATCCCGGGCTTTCACATGAAAGATGGGACCCTTGATATACACGGACGCCTATATATCATTGGAGGCATCGGGTAGCCCGGCTACAGATAACTAAACAGTTAGAAGGCACAGGTTCAAGGATATCTATCGGGCACTAGGGGAACACATTAACATCCCTATGTCAGGGTGCTCGAGTGTAGCCTGTATTATCATAGGCGGAGGATGATGTTACACAAGTAGTAACCGTTGTGGGCAGGATCGGGTCAGTATTTTTTCGTTACCCAAATGAGAATTCGGTCAGAGATCAGTCGGCCCAGCACTGTAGTGACCACAGTGTAGTTTATGCGTACCTCACGAACCAGTAACCGGCTGTTGTTTCTGATGTTCCGGGCGAAGGCAGCATAGGGGCTACCCGAAAACCGAAACATATAGAAAATGGAAGCATCTGAGCATTTATTGAGTATTATAAATCTTTAGAAGGTGCCAAATTTAACTATGAAGCGAAAAGCGGTCGACTGCGATAGCTGTACCGAGTCGCTCACTTCGGTATTGTTATCCCGTGAACGTGCGCACCATAGTTAAATTTGGCACCTATATTGCGCCCGCTCCAGCACTGCCTCAAACGCCTCCACAACTCCAACCGCGGCGGCATATTGGCGATGGCGCTGAAGATGAAGGAGCAGGCGGCGGAGCGGAGCCATCTAGTAAAGTGCCGCCAAGACGGTAGTAGGTCACTTGGCGATACCCTTCGGTGTCAGTACTATTCGTTATTCGACACGACTCGGTGCACGATGCCTCTTCGATGGCAGTGTCCAAGAACGCCGATAGCATCCAATGCAGGGCATATGTACACAAGAAAGGCCGATGGGAGGCTCAGGTCCATTCAAAACCACCATCCTCGTCCTTTCGGGTTTCCCAAATTGGGCCCTCGAAGCAGGGCCTCCGAGCTCTACCTGCTCAGACTCGGCACACAACTTCACCGCTTCAGCACATACGCTATTTGCTGAAGCAGCGTTATCTTTGAAATAGCCCATCGTGTAACTTCGGACACACTTTCCTTGAAAATGTGCCTTTCTATCATTCATTTTTCTACTACTTTATCCATATGATAGCCTATCAAACAAGTTGAGCCTGTTCACACGCACTGAGACACTGAGTGTCAGGCTCTAGGCCCAAATCGATCCGACCAATCAGCCACATATGACGAGACATGGCATGCTAACAACTTGCTGCTATGAAATACGAAGTAGTTGGCGCCCGCGGATGGGTGTTAAATTCCCGCTATTGGAGGAACAGTGATAGGTATTAAATGGTATAATGGCCGAGCCATTATAACCTGATAGATAGCGGCGTAGTTCTCGAAGCGAGAAACCTCAATAACACAGGCCAAAGCAACCTTATGTTTAGAATTTCACAAAAAAAACTGTGAAAAATCTGACTACCCCATTTTATCGCGTCGGGCTGTAGACTCCCGTCACCTCAAACCGCATCCCAAGCCACGTATTTCGTAAGAACGACGTGTGCAGGAATTTGCTTCCCGAAGGTCAATATTTGCCACGTCGAAGATTCTTACCAACACTAGCAAAAGATTGTGCTCTCATCAACATGGTAGAGGCACCAGATGTCCGAGCCCGCTCTTCTAGGTTCACAGTTGCACTCCTGTTCATATGCCCTGTACCACTCCTCGCCATCGGTTCATACCTGACAAGTGGACAAGCTCAATTTCATACCGTATCTTGCCCTACAATATATCCTCATCATCGATCACGATGTTCCCCAGCGTTCTGTGACGCCTAAGAAAGGCTTCTCCTATACGCCTCTCCCTGTCATCGGCCATGCATTGAACCTACACAGAGATGATGCCTCTGGTGATAACATTTCAAAAACCACAACCTTACTTGGCGAATCTTATGGTCTGGAACCGAGGTGGAGAGTTGGGACTGAAAAGTGATAACTGGCAGCGATCGGGAGAACTGTTACTTATAGTGGTGATCTACTATTATCATTACTCATAAGCCTTCACGTGGTTGATGACGAGTAGGCATTATTACCGCCACCAGAGGCTGTGGTAAGCCACAGCAACAACAACAGTTACAATGCTGAACTATTCCATGCCACTATTATTCAAAATTAACAGGAGAGCATTGTCACTCACGCAGCACACTTCCTATACTTATATAACTACTGTACCCCTGTATGAGTTATATATGTTAGTATAAAGTTATGATACTAAACTATTACATGTCACTTGAAATTAAACAGGAGAGCATTCTTACAAGTATAGCACACTTCCTATAACTACCACCCTCCTGTATATTATATACACCTCTAAAGCCGCCGCCCTCTCCCCCTCGACCATCTTACCGTCCTTCTATTCCTTCCTATATAATCCACATTTGCCCCCAACGGTGCTGCTATCGTAACAGATTTCCTCAATGCCTTCCCCCTCGATGGCGCCATCATCACTTTACCAACTTCCTTATACCGATTGCTCGGCGTAGCCGGGGAGCCAGACAACCGAGCAGCAGCCGCGTCCAGCCGTCGTCTGATTGGGCTCCTCTTCATCCCATTTGAAATCCTATTATTCCAGTCATCCATAACTTCTTGCGCCGAAGAAGATCCGTTCAAGTTCAATCGCACCTGAAATTTTCTTAACAATTTGACTCTATAAATGTATCTCCTACACATTCCCTTTGCAGCGTTTTAATATCTACAAACCCTCCGCTCTGGGATGGTATACTCATGATCGTCGTCTCATTAAACATTTTATATCTTCGATTAAGTTGAACCTACCGCACTACTAACCACCCGTGCCTCACGAACCCACTACTTTAGCAAGCACACGCATTTTAGGATTGCCCAAACGATCTATTTCCTTCTCTGAAACCTGAAAACATGAGTTGCTGCCAAAAATGGACAAGGAAGCAGCTTCAAAGGATTTAATACAGGAATAGTGATCTCCCTCCGTACTACTGGGCCGCAGAATGAGAGCGAAAATGCTTATAACTTCAGAGCCCTCCCGAATCAAAAACTTCGGGGGTTTTTATAATATAAAAAATCATCAAAAGTTATTAATAATTTCCTTACAATCAACTGCCTTTCCATGACTTTTTACATCTCCCGAATACGTATACATTTTCCCCAAACTTCTAGGATATCCTCCACCCTAATCCCTACAGTTCTCCCCATCACTGTGACCGTCCTGCCCATATCAATCTCAAAATCGCTGCTACTTCGCCGCCTTTGAATCCTCTTAGGCTTTCGACGACGCTTCGGCGGTGATACCACCGACGAGGAGGATGTCGTCGGACGAGTAGTTGTGTGCAAGTTCGGCATGCCTGTCCCATCGCAGCTTCATCTCGACACTACTGTAGACAATAATATTACTTCTACTGATGTTGTCCTCTTCAACGCCAACAGGCTTTCCTTTCTTTATTCGATCTATATCCCTGCCAGCTTGCACGAATCCAACCTATGAACGACATCAATGTTAGCGGCGCCCAAGTTGGAGATGTCAAATAACTCAGCATTATGATAAGCTTATTATCGGTCTAGTGAACTCGTCAAATTCGCTCACAGGCGGAATTTCGTAGTCAAGTCAAGTTCCCATGATGAATTTCATATTCACCTCAGCAGATCATAAATGGACTTAAAATAGGCGTAGCTGACTCTACCAACGCAAAAACAAGTAAATGCTCAACACTTCGTATTGATTCTCGGTGATGGCGATGAAAATACCAACACCCTCAGCCCCTCGGAAAATCGCCTTTTTCCTGGAACACGACAAAGAATAGGCTTCGACATAAGCCTCGTAGAACACTACGAAACCTTCATCACAACACTCCCGAAAAATAATGAAGAAGCTGCACTCCCAATATAAAATCAATGGAAACCGCAGGACGCAGCAGCATACTAATCTTCATATTATCAAAGTCTATCACGAACGAACGACAAGCTACCCTATATTTCTAGTTCGTCTCACTCTACTTAGATGAGGAGAAAACCCCCGACAGTAAAGGAACGTCCATGTGTACTAGTAAATAGAACCAACAACAACTCGCACATTTAAAATGCGGAAGGTTCGCATTCATCACAGCAGAGTCATTGAGGAAGAGCCGGAGATGTTAGAATAGAAAGGAATGCACTCGACCTCCCTCTTTGGTCTATTTCCTATCAAAATTTATAATGTATCTCGGCCTAAAGAGCATTCCTAGATCCCCGACGAATGCATTTCTATCAGGCAGCTGCTGGAGGGAGCCCTGGTGCCCTTCATAACCTCGCAATCCACTTTGATTTCCCGATAGGTCCGCGGTGTGAAGGGTAAACGTTCTCTGCCATATGCCATCCTTGCCGGAGGGACACTCTTGATAGGTGGTAAGGTTGTCATCAAAAATAATGTACGCGCCAAAAGACGCTGAAACTGCTCAGAGATGTGGGGCTGCTGAAAACGCCATTGTCGAAAATAATAAGTTCGACAAAAATGCCCTCAGGTTACATAAGTATATTTGTAGTCATTTATTATAATAGTGACATTCGATGCTTAACTTGAAAATAGAACGATTATCGGCAATTTCGGCTGATGGGACTGTTCCTCAGCACTTCAACGAAAACAACTATGGCTCAACAGCACACCAATCTTTTTTATTTTCCATTGTTTTGCACCTTCCTGTAACCAACGCATTATATCATACTTAATAAGAAACTATTATATTAATAATTACATAAATGGCAAACCCCCACCAAATGGTCCCCTACTGAACCCTCCTCTATTGCCACCGAAACCCTTGCCCGGTTGGGGTGGCCTACGGAACTGCGGCGGTACTTCATGATCGAAGTCAGGCTCCCCTAAAAATGATAGGAACTGACGGTATGGGAATATCGGTCGACTCCCCTCCGCAACTGAGGCTATATAGCTGCGAGGATTCCTCACCCCTCGCCGACACATGCATGAAAAGTGAGCCCAACAATGACAAGTACTATCTACTAATAATTCAACCGCACTGAGAATCGTTACTCTTCGGGCAATTAAGGCGCCACGACCATTCTCAGGTTCACGGATGAACCTCTTCTTTGGTTCTATTCAGTAACTCGCCCCTCCCCTTTTACTTAGTACCATCAAATCCTGCCGGCCCCATAGGATCCCATCTCGGCTGCAGGCTGCCCGGTCCATTCGGTGGCACTCCGCCGGTAAACAGAGGATCCCTTGGACCCACCAAAAGGCCACCAGCACCACCAGCACCAGTTGTTGGATCTCTAATAATGTTAGGTGGACCTCTGGGCAGGATATGGGGCTGAGGGAAAGTGATATTAAAAACTGGTTAAATATAATATTGGATTAAATATGATGTTATTAGATCATTTGGCAATAGACAATATATAATAATATACATTATAATAATTATACTGACACCCACAAAGGTATGTTAAACAGACAGTTGCCGTTCTGCTCTTAACACGTATAAAAGACAAAGATTCTCCGGCAGAGAGTCTCCGCGTTTAACGTCCTTTTAACCAATGAATAAGTAATTCACGCTGGGGCGTATTATATCAATAATACCAACCCCTATCAGTTCGTTAAAATACTACTTTATTATAATATACCCTACCATGAATCAACCGAATCATTATGGATATATCTAACTTCATCATTAAAGGTGTTTCCCATCACACTCTACATCCCCCAGCTCTGCACTACATTATTATCATCATCCCTATATATTATTTCCTCTCCATTAGCTTCCCTCTCTCCCTCGTCCTTCCTAGTCTCCATCGGCGGCAATGGATCCAGCTTTGCCATCATGTCTGCAACTTTCTTTCGTATGCCATCCAACTTATTATTATCCAATCCTTCATCCACCTCCGTTCCGCTAGCAACTTCCTTATCCTCCCCTTTCACCGATTTGCACGCATGCACACCGATTTTTCCCGACCCAGTCGGCACCATTTTAACACTGATTTCTCTGCCATTCGCACCTAGCCGAAAGTATCGACTAGAGAACACTTGGATGCCTTCCCGAAGCCATTCCTTCGGCACTATCTTCATAACTATTCCACCAGAGCCGTCCCTATCGATAACAGGCTCTGCTGGACAGTACCCATTTTCCAGGATACATAAATGAACTGCTATCGCCGTCCGATTGATCTGGGGAATGTCGTCTGGCAACAGACTCAAACTTGGGGTTATTAAATCACTCATTAATATCAAATTAAACAAGTTTAACTAAAGCCAATATTATTATTAAAATCAATATTCTCAATTCATAAAACCAATCTTACGAAAGTGTCGGTATGAACAATGAAAAATATTTATTATAAGCTCAGAGAGTCGTCGAGGGACGCCCAGGATTCGTAATGGAGGGCCATTCCTTTCTACCCTAACGACGTTTATTAGCATCATTCATCTGGCCACTAGTAAGATATTCCCGGCAAAGCCTTGTCATGAAACTCAACAAGGTGGTGATTCGAAACTGTTCGTCACCATCCGCTATCAACACTCCTAAAAAGGTCATCGCATTAATAATGTCACTACTGCTTAGCGATCGGATACCTGATTAAGACAAGGTATTCATTTACAGCGCTGAAAATTCACCCATTATTACCGGCGCAATAAACGCTATGACGTACATCAGATGATAATAATGCGCCAATTCAAAGGAAAAACAAAAAATATATAAAGTTTATAAAAATCGCAGATCAATCTTATCTTATCAAAGATAAAATCGCAGTTTTAGAAATCCCAGCGCCACGCGTAAAGCGAGATGATCATAATTGTTCAAAAGAGAAAGCTGTATCGATATGACAAGCAATAGACTAGTTAAACAAAGATGAAAAAATAACATTAGTAACAATATTTACCATGTCACTTAACTCCATAAAGTAACAGTAATACGACATATGAGTCAAACCATTTTATAAAGTACAGTGGGTAGAATATCCTATCTCCAAAAGAACAGTTCAAAACTAATCCTTAATAACTTTCATGAGCATTTCAAAGCTCCTAGAATGATATTGATAACAGTGCGGAGAAAAACCCACTTCAAGATCGTTGAGAGTTTCGGGAAGGGCCGCCCTAAGCATAAAGATCAGCCCTATATATATCATCACCAATAAAATATCATATAAAAATGAGCTCCCCAAATTTTCCTATTATTACTTCAATCCTTTCCCGGCCATCTGTTCCGTAACCTTCGATACAACATCCATCTCAGTTGCCGTTTGAGAAGTAGCGTAGATGGCTCTAATTATGTGGCGCGTGACTTTACATTATACTACTAACAATACTACCTTAATTTCTCGTACCAGTCCAAATCCGTCAAAGCAGTTTTCACATTCGCGTCCATCAGATTTCTGGCGTCCAATTTAATACGAATAAATTCATTCCTGAAAAGACATACTTGTAGACAGTGCACGGTCAACCTAAAGATACCATGGAAGAGCCTGGTACTTGTTCCCTATATACGACGCAGAAGTGTCGCACATTTCGGGAATGTCTCTGACTACGTCCAGGGGTACCTGAAAGCGACCTCGAAAAACATCTTTAAAGATGCATTTACCTCGACCTCCCTCCTAGCTGCTCCGACTGCAATTCTTTGTACTGCGCGTTTGCCGTATCTACAACGTATCTTAGGTCGAAGCTGGTAATTCGCATAATAGCTTACAAGAAAGATACGGATTGGCACGTTTTGGGGATGAAGTTGAGCATCGAGAGGAGGGGAGCAAAAACAACTAGATGAAAATTCTGATGGAAAAACCGTAAAAACACTTAGTACCTAATCAACTACTCATATACACAAAATGAGCGGTTTTTATCTAAAATTTCTTAATAAAATAATATTTAAAATATTTCCACGTATTCCTTGCCTCTTCAATATTTATTATTATTAAACTGTTATGAAGCACACGGCAAAAATTTATTGCTTCTTCCTTGACCAGATAGATTTTTCAGCAGGCTCAGCAGTATTATTAATATATTAGGAGCAAACGATAATGATTAATAATACTATATATCCTTTTAGGCAGCCACCGTAAACTTTACGGCGTAAAGTCTATTAAAAACTAAGATTCCCAAAGTCAGGATAGGATACACCAACTTCAGTGAGCTAGGTAACGGTGCTCTATTGCTAATATAGTTATATATCTCTCAAATGTTAGGACAGATAAAGTGAAATGACTTTATAATGAGGAGGAAGGAGATCAATGAAAAGATGATGCCCGAATATTATTGGGCGTGCGCTACTCTCGAAATGCGCGTGACGATAATTTTGTGGCGCGTGAAAGTAACCATCATCTTCATTACGTGGATGGGTTGCGTCATTGTTGGTCAAGGATCGAATTTAAACTCCCTTTTTATTTAATATATCGAGAGGGAATAATCGCTGGACTTAGGGAGGCTTTGAAGTTGACCTAAAAAATATCTTTGTCAGTTTTTGAAGCTTAAAAAATCCAAAAATATCTTTAATGATTGTCAATGTTATATCACCAATAAAGCGTCCACCCGACGCCCCCAGTGACGACTACTCCTCAATAGGGACAGCGACACAACCCAACCAATCTACCACAGTACACAGAGAGCCATCTCCTGGTAATAATTTGTGGAAGGAGCGGTATGAAATTCTATGGGAAAATATCTATTGAAAATATTAAATTCACACTTACGTATTAGCAAGCTTATTGGCGCGTGACGCCCGAAATCCTCATACCGGTAAATAAGTAATTATTATAAGATGATCGCCTTACAGTTACATCACATTGTGAATGGTGACGGGCTACTAGTTAGGAATAGTACTGAATCTTTACCCTTTTGTCGATCTCGTTCTTACCGTCGAACCCAGACGGGAGCGATTATAGAGTCGGGTGTATCTTGCATAAAATATACTATCAGTTTGTAATGTAAGATCAACGAAGTCGTTGTCGAAGTAGGAATCTGTTGGAAGTCTATTGTTGAATTTCGCTTGTTTCGAGTATGGTTGGTTTTTATAATAATAAACTTTATATTATCATTCGACGTCGACATGTTCTATATATTTTTTAATATTTCATAATATTTTCAGATCCATTGTTGTCATCAAGAGCTCCTATAGTCATTTGTGGTGGAGGCCTGACCGACCTGGGCGGATTGATTCCTCTTTCTGGCGGCTCCTGCAGTCCAAATCATAATAGCCCTATCACATTATCGGGCGATTATTTATCTCCGGGAATGGTAAGGTCATCCAATTAACCTATTATGAATCTTTTCTATCTTAAGATATCTCCGCATTGCCATGGTTTCTCGCAGCCGTCGACCTGCAGCAGTTCAGAAGCCTATAAAGGGATTTTGCTATTTTCACCGGACGCGCTGAGAAATGCCAGTCCTAGTAGGAAGGATAAGTAATAAGGGATAGAGAATGGTGTAGAACTTGTATTAAGGGTTGGAACTTAGACCTTATGATCATTGATGTAAGGTAATATACGATTTATAGAAATATCATTATCGGAATAATTTACTATAAAATCTACTGTATAATCTACTGTATAATTTACTGTATAACCTACTGTATAATCTACTGTATAATCTACTGTATAATTTACTGTATAATTTACTGTATAATTTACTGTATAATTTACTGTATAATCTACTGTATAATTTACTGTATAATCTACTGTATAATCTACTGTATAATTTACTGTATAATCTACTGTATAATCTACTGTATAATTTACTGTATAATTTACTGTATAATTTACTGTATAATTTACTGTATAAT
>JAAPAO010000592.1:0-13420 GCA_013115145.1 Perkinsus chesapeaki
TACTACTACTACTACTACTACTACTACTACTACTACTACTACTACTACTACTACTACTACTACTACTACTACTTCTAGAACCACCTTCACAGTGAAGGTGGTTCTAGAAGTGAAGGCTTCACTCCTTGATTAGGTACTAACCACAATGTGCTTCTTAGCAAGCGCCATTGAAATCGCCAAGTAGTCAACAGAATTCGCCATCTCAGTCCATTCGTGTGGCACAGGTTCCGGGAAGCCCTCGAACATCTTGTCATCAATGACATCACTTACTTTAATCATAGCCCGGAGTCTACTGCTCATGACTATCTTATTAGGTACAGTGCTCTTTATTCTTATTATTACTGGAGTCACCTAGATACCGAACCGGTTTTATGACCCTGTGGAAGGACGGCAGCTGCACTGGTGGTGGTTGCAGCACACCTGACTGTACCGAGGACCCCTTGCACTTTCAGGCGGTCTACTGTAAGCTTCCCATGTGTGTTGATTGCCTAGAGCCTAGACTCCATCTCATCTTTCCAACATACTTTCCTCTCTCGCAGTGTTCTAATTCTTAACGTATAGTGCCTCAGGCCCCATGGACACTAACTTCCAGGCGTACGTGGAGACGTTGTTAGAATCAGCTGATACAGACTCTACAGATGAGTAGCCTCGTTTGGTAGAGTAAGGTTTACATTACTGTCCTCAGTACTGTTATGGAGTGTCGGAATCGGCTAATAGCCGAGGGTGAAGAGCCGCTCCACCCCCAGGATGCAGTGCCTGTTGCAGATCCTTATGGTAGCTTAGTTAGCGATCTATGACTATTTGTACTCATTAGGAAATGTCAACTCATGGTGCCGAATCCGAGATACCTTGATAGAGTCACCTTTGACCAGCATAACAATGTGCGTTTGGACTGTAAGCCTCCACCTTCCCCTCCTTCCCAAAGGGTGACTTCTCAGGCCAGTTTGCTGGCTGGAATGCAAATGCTGGCCGTTACAGCGGTATCAATAGTGGAATTAACAGATCGTCTCAAGTTATCAGATTTGTTCAAGGTTGGCATCGAACTTCTTTCCGTGTCGTACCGTAATTGGTGTCCTTTAGAAACCCCGAACGATGACAGAGCTCACCAACGGCAACAGACAGCAAGCTCGCAGTGATGCCGTCGTCGACCAAGTCTAATGTTGCTGTCCTTTCACTCTGGCTCCAGTTGGAAGCATACACACATCTACTCAGGCTGTGTCCTAATCAAAGATAGACGATCACCAAAGTTTTCAATTAATTTTGTGTAGCAGCCGACCCCTGGCACTCGGGGATAGAAAAGATTCTCCGTTTCAACTGTCTGAGGACTTGTGCTGCCGTAAATCGGTTATACTGGCCGTCATTAGATCTCTTGAAGGCAGGCCTCCCGCCGATGGGGCCGCGGTTACTCGGACAACTCTTTACAAACACCAAAGTCAACATGAGTATAGAAAATACATTGTTGTTGATGTTGATAGCGAATTTATGAGAATAATATCCATTCCTTCAGTTTAGGAAACATCTCTTTTAGACCTTTACAGTCATCACAGGTGTATTCAGCCAGGTTGGGTATCCCTCTGAGATCACAGTGGGTGAGGGCCAGCCCGGTGATCGCATCCAAGCCTCGCTTAGTAATGTCTTTAGCTCCAAACACTGACAACCAGTGAAGCTTCTTATTGCACTTGCCAATAGTCTCGAGTACAGAGTCGTCCATTTGCTTGCACCAAGTAAGATTTAAATGCTTGAGATTGGGCATGCGTTCAAGGAAGGCTACAGCCGTGGCACTAGTCAGGTTTATGTGCCCACAGAGGTCTAGAACTTCCAACTTCTCCAAATCCTCAAGAGCTTTGTAACCGTCATCAGAGAACTGCGTTGTAGCGTACAAACGGAGGACCTTAAGTGAGCTGCCATAGGAGGCACCGATCGCCATGAGAGATGCGTCACTGATCTTGGGACATCTAGTGAGGTCGAAAGTCTCCAGTGGTGCTCGACCAGGCTGGGCGCATGCTGCCATCACGACTCTATCAGTTGTAGCTTTGACACCCGACAGGGAGAGGTAGCGAAGACCTCGATTCGCACGCATGAGGTGGCACAGGGCTGTATCCGATGTGATAGCTGCGGACCAGTATAAATCTGAAGGATAATACATGCTCATCTCCTGTAAATCTGACATTTCCGAAATACACACAACTTGTGCGTCATTCACTATGAATGTTGTTGCATCACTTTCCCGTGCATAGGTTAGCATTCTCTGCGAGCTATGGACTCAATGGCAGCCAAAGCCTCTCTACACATGTTAATACTGATCATAAAACATGTGTCAATAATATCAATACATAATATATGATCAGTAATAAAGTATCACTACAGTACTCGTAATTGCAGTTGAGTGACGGATAAAGTCATGCGCTTTGAGGAGGAAGAAGAAGCAGAAAGCAGCTCACCTAGGTGTTCCAGATTCCCTGTGTGATGCGCCAGTCCAGTCACCGCGGCATCATCCAGCCACTGACAAGCGCTCAAATCGAGATGCTTCAGATTCTCGAGGTTCATCTCGGCAATCACCGAAGATAAATTATCGTGGCAAAAATGAAGTTTGCAGTTTGTAGCTTGGCCACATACAGCTGGATGGCTGACAGCAGCTTTGATCAGAGCAGCCGAGTCTAAGAACTGTAGCCGACGGGAAACGGCGTCACGGAAATGACTGCTTAGGATGGATATGTCTGGGAGAGCGGCGAGGTCGAGATAGCCTAGGATGCGGCTGAGAATATCTACATCTAGCGAAACCAGTGTAGTCATTATAGCGGCACAATGGGTAGGAGAGTCCCAAATAAAAACAAACAACTGACAACCAAGGACCTAAGGTGGGTAATTAAACGCAAGATTCAGAGGAGGAGGAGGAGGAAATACTAAGGTAAAAGGTGAACGGTCGGTGCAAGTGGCAGCAATGAGGCAATACGATGTCCTCCACTATGGTTGACTAAATGCTACGCCAGGATCGGGACAGCCTCCAGCCAAGACGAACGAAACCTAGGATAGCAGGGAGGTTTGGGAAGTTACCCCAAAGGGTACAGTTCTGAAGATCGACAGATTCAGATAACAAACCGCATTCAGTCGAGGCTGCACATAGGGACTGAAATAAAAGGAAGCTATTTATCTGACGGCCAGCTAAGTGAACCTACGTGGAATATGGTTCTGGCGTCATTCTCTCGGCCAATACTTCTCAGGGCCTCAGCATACCATAAAAGGGTGGAGGTAAGGTAGGTTGCCGAGGGGGAGGATAGTAGTGCGTTACCCCTGAACATGAGCCGAATAATCTCCAAGCTGCATGCGGCGGCGGCGGCATTGTGGAGATATGAAGAGTAGCCTGTACGATATTATAAGCGCCAATTCTCACAGCTCATGTGGCGTAGCCCTCTTATTGTCCTGTTTTGGGTTCTGCATAGCGCCCTTACTGCAGCAGTACAGTGGGGCATCTTGCTCGAAAGCTACGACACTTGAGGCGAACCTATGGACTTATATAGGCTGAAGGATGAAGGAGTGACCAGCATCACCTCCAGTCCGTAGAAGAGACAAAGCCGATCTCAGCTAAGCGAAGGATGCTGGGACCAACACGCTCCCCACCCCAGTAGGCAGTTAGTGCCTGAAACGGTCGCTGCTTGCCGGGAGGAGAGGCGGATAAGGGTATCGTACCTGCCGCTTCCTGTTCCAGGCATGCTTCCATATCTCATTAAGAAGGTGCCTAGCGTAGGCTCTGAGGGGAAACAGACTTCGAATACAGATAATCACTGGACGACAGTATATTAACCGATTAACCTATTGATCAAAGTATAGTTACATATGTGTTGTTCGGGTTTTAAACTTATATCATCTAACCAATAGCAATAATATAATGATGTGGGTGATGATATAAAGTAAGGTACTAGTTATACGGTAAGACTTACCCCCACATCTTGCTCTTCTCTACCCAATGAAGATGCTCAGCTACTCGTTGCAACCGATCACAGGCCGCCCAGCATAAAACCTTACCAGCATAAACATATATTATGGCGCACTTAAGAGTGCCTTACCGCAGTGAAGGTATGGACACGTGGACGGCCATATGAGTCCCTTGAATCGTCATTGAGGCTCTGTTGGTTGACCCTAACAGCACGTCTGCAGTTTAGAGTCCATCAATGGGCATGTTACCATTCCCTATCAGCTCCATCAATACCACTGTAGCCACCAGAGTCATCGTTGTCGTCCTCGGCGAGAGTCAAGAGGCGAAGGTCATCGTCAAAATACAGCCCGTTTGAACGACTAAAAGGGAACGGATTAAGCGATAGCCATGCTCCTAGTTGGTCGACGGGCAATCTCATTCGATATTGACAGGTGAAGCAACAAGGATAGGGAAAGATGTAGTAGACCCTTTGGAGCCCCTCGATGGCGTATCGATTCACCTGTCTCCATAATTAGGTTTCTCCTCTCCTGGAGGGGGCGGTGGGGCATGGGTGTAGGTCACGAACATCTGGAAGGCTTCGACGGCCTTCGTGCCTACTACAGACTAACCACAAAGCCCGGCCTACCTCTCTAACCTACCGAATTTCTCCAGCCTATCGAAGACCTTTGGACTGCAGATGTCCTTTAGGCGGACATCAAAGAAGCCATGGGCCAATGCTACGCAGAACAGGCCGTACCTACACCAGCTAGCCGTTGATAATGCAGGTAAATGCTAGGTGTACATGGGGATGTTTGGGTCATTGACGTTCATGCTGGCATCACCGCTCGGGTTTGGTCTACCAGCACCGTTGTCTCCTATACCGCCAACGACCACTTCGCCGACGCCTTGGTAACTGAAGCAGCGGCCGAAGTGACACAAGAATACGGCAGAGATGATAGCGGCAACTCACCCCGCAAGATAGATGACCCTCTCGGCGGGAACGTCAGAGTCCCCTATGAGACCTGAGACTGGATAAGGAAGTTAATAAGGACCGCTGGCTCACTGTAGACTGGCTGCACATTCATACCACTACTGTAGCAAAGGTTCTTAACATACTCTAGGAACCGTCGAACCATAGTAAAGAGGCCGAATTGCCGCAACACCTGCGGGAAGGGGTGATTCGACTATTTCACACTGGAAGGAGCTACCTGAAGGCTCATGCATATGTCTAAGAGATGGCAAGCTCTCTCGTCTCTAGTTGGGGGAGATGAGGGGCCTAAAGCTCAAGCTGGGGGGTCCGACAGTATGGTACTGTACCTAGGGGAATGCCTGTAGTGAAGCTAGTGACCAGACCACCACACTCATCACTTTGCAAAAGGGATAATGTTATGGCAGACCTGCACAGCAGCAAACTGGTAGTGTATTGGAGACAGCAGTGACCAACCTGGCTAGTATGTCCTGATAGTCCACCGGGAGGACCAGATTCATGCACCATTGCTTCCAGTATTTCAGCGTTTTATCCTCAAACTCTTTGCACACCTACACCAGTACAGTACTGTACAGAGCAGCAGCAGCAACAACAACAGCTCACCTGAGTAAGCGAGTTAGCAAAGGACTCATCCTGCCCAAATACGATATAAACTGGATCGTGAACGAGGAACGGCACTTCCTCTATAATAGTCTGAAGAACATCAGTCACGTAGTGGTCAGTAATGGTGGCAGTGAAACTGACCCTAATGCTGGCATTGGAGGTCATTCTCCAAGTATCGGTGGGGCCACAGAAGCGTATGTGATGGCTGCCTCTAGTCTGATAGCCATCAGTGGAGTTGTAGTTGAAGGTAGGCCTCACTCTAACCTGTAGAAGGCAGTCACTACACTGTACAGGGCAGCACTAGAGTGAAGTTACAGTAATCATAGGATCGCCTCTGATCCGAGTGATGACACGAAATAGCTGAAACGGTCTGAACATCCTATCATAGTGTACAAACTTGGGGGCAAAGTCTTTGATCTGCCAACAACAACAACATAGAGGAAATAAGTAGTGGATAGGATGCTACCTGGACCACATCGTTATTACGACTGCTCAACGTTGTGACTAGAATGGCTGTATTTGGGATGTATCTGAATAGCGGTGATAATGCTGGTATTGATGCTGATGCGGGCACCACCGTCTAAGCGGGGCAATACAGGAAGATAGACATGAGCAGGTGTAAGTAAAATAAGGTAGGATGACAGAAGGATGGTAAATCGACCCGCCGACTTGTCTCAAGAAACGCAGTTACGGAGGGATAGTCGTACTTTTGCTCGGATCGGACTTGACCTTGCAGCACAACGTCGAAAAAGCCAGACTCCTCGCTATCATTGTTGAGGAGGGAGTTGAATATAGGGTCACCGTCAAATCTATGGAGATACAAGTAAGGCTAATGGCTAATGGGCGAACGCCAACGCGTCTATACCTGTCCATACAGCACCATACCACTCGACTACGCCTATCTATCAGGGCTCCGTATGTACCTATAGCCGAAATGCTGAAATTAGACCTCGACCTTGAAGGGTACCATTCCCAACGACACCCAGTTGAAGAGGCGCACTGCCTATTGATGAGGAGGAAGAAGGCACTGCTGCACTGGTTAAGGGGGCGATGGAGACTTCCTGGCCCACTGGTGGGTTAGAGAGGGTCTTGGCAGCGATGCCGAAGGACGCTAGTCTGGGCCCTCCTCCTCCTGTGGAGGGAGTGGGCCCAGGTAATGAGGGGAAGGATGAGGGGGCCTCTATCCTCGCAAGGGCACCAAAAAACTTATCTTGGCTCTGCTGGCAAGGGATAGTCCAACTCAAACACTACAACACAATAACATAATACTGTAGGACAGAAACTCTTCACATGGTAAAGGCATCACACATAATCAGTATGAGGGTCTTCCTCAGACTGGCGGACACGGCCCCATCTGCTCCCAGGGGGAACTCGAAGCCTATTGGCCACTCGGAGCAGCATCTCATAGTGCTTCTTATCCCGGGTCCTAAAGAGCTGATGAAAGAGCCGCGGCGATGAGGAGGGAATTCGTCTTACGCGTATTTCTCCCTCATAGGGGCCCCTTTGAGGATTTCCTTTTGCTGTGCTTTCGCCACTAACAACAGACGCAGTTGCCACACTCCAAATCGGGCAACGTACGCTTATAAAGCTTATCGCCTTCACACTCCTGCTCCTCTGAAGTGATAGGCTCGGGCATGGCACACATCGACACCTGAGCGGCAATAGCCGTGTGGCAGAGGCTCAACTAGCAGCCCGTCACCTTCGATATTCTTACGCACTCACCGAACATAGAATACCGACGCTTGATGCGAGTCGGCCGCCTAAACGAGCACAGAAGGACGAGTAGGAGGACGGGGCTGAAGGGGGTTACTTCGTGACAGGATCAACTGGGGCAACGTTGGTTATATGAATGGGTGCCTCGACAGTAACGATATTAGAAGGCTTCTTGGCCCCTTTGGGTAGCACATCCCGCTTCATTAAGTTAGAAGGTAAAGGCCGCCAAAAGGACCTCACCTACCAAAGGCGTGCATCTCTCTAGGTGATAGTCAGCCTTACCATATTGCAGCCAGTTACTATCACTTGATTCTTCTGCCAAAGCACATGCCGTATCACACCATGCTTGCCGGCATCTCGGCCATAGAGGACCTGCAATAACCATTCCCAGCCTCGCCAGCTGCCATGCAGACCTGGACCAAGTCTCCTGGTTTGATGTTAAATATCTTGGTCATGTTAATATGCTCTGGCTCCTTGTTCTTGATCTCCTTGGGCATCGACGGCTCCTTCCCCACCTACACCACGACTCCAAACACACCAAGTGTCTTCTGGCCACCTTCAAAAACTCTCTTGGCCGTATCTTGGTGTATTTATTCCGCAGCTTAGTCCTCATAGCCTTATGAAGGAAAGGCAGGTACTTCAGCGCACTGACGCTGGTAGGCATAGTGGAAAGAGAAGGAGAGGCAACCCACTGCTCGGATGTGGGCAGGTGTACACAGCTCAAAGGTTGCACAAGGAGACATAAATATGGAACAGAGTGAACAACAGGTTATTAGAGTTTGGATTGGGGCGGCGGCGACGGCGGCGGTTGGTGGTGGAGTGGGGTCGATGTGGACTCAGGGTTCTTCTCCTCTGGGAGATGCTCGGCGTTCAGGACATACCGAGTGAGCCACCTACAGAAGAGTTCCGATCATCAGCCTTGATAGGTCCGTAAAACGTCCACATGCAACTGCCACGACATTTAGGTTTCGCATTCTCTCCACCTTCCTCCCTCGACAAGTGTTCAAGGACACATGGTATATTTTTCACAACTGTGTATACCTCACTGGTCCATCTCCCAAGTAGCATGCATAACGCCTTCTATTGTCTTATAATGATGTCCCTCCTTAGGCAGCATACACAACCTTGCTATGCCCCCAAGGCCTTTGATGGCCCCGAAAAGCCCCTCAGACTGGTTGGGTGCTGTCCCCGAATTTGTGTCGCTCTGGCCGTGTATCAGCAGCAGCGGTGCTGTCTTGTTGGCCGCAATCTTATCCGCCCAAGTGAATGGAGACATGTTTTGGTACCTTCAAGGTGATTATGGGGAAAGAGCGGTATGAAGAAGGGTTGTAAACATCCTACACCTCAGTAGCATCCCAATAGTTCCTCTCTTCCCTCTGGAATCCAAATGGTGTAAGGCTCCTATTATAGGCTCCCGATCTCCCTATACCAGCCCGGAACAACCCCGGTCGAGTATGCGCGATTAGATTCGCTACCATAATAGCAATGGCTCCAACACAACTGTTGCCTGTCATCTGCCTACCTGTCATGAACCCACCATACGAGTGTCCCCCAACTGCTATCCTAGCCGGGTCCACACCCCCGCTGGCTGTTGCAGCTGCCACCTAAGCATGTCATCTTATGGGACGGAGGCGTGGAGTGTTCCCCACCGCAGCCTCTCCGTTCATCACTAACTGCTGGATAAAAGTGTCATTGGCAGTGTCTCCATCCCCTATTATAGGCATTGATGGGTTGTCCAATACCTATACTAAATTCACTAATAGGGATGGATGCCCAGCCTACTGCCCAGCCCTTGCTTATCCACAGGAGAGGTCTGGCCCATGTTGCCCTATTGAACCTGTATTTGGATACCCTCACCTGCCCAGCGGACTTCTGTGAAGAGTATCTATCAGAGCATCATGCAGACCTTTCCGTGGCTCAAAGTGATACGATTCCGGATAGGCCCAAACTATACAAGGTGGAGGCCGGCCCTCCGTGGCTGCCTTTTTAGGGATATACAGAGTAGCTGTCAGATCCACACCGTCCTCTCTTTTATAATGAATGACCTGCTCCGACGGGTTCCTGATCCTCTCTGTAAGTTACTAACCTTCTTCTCCGCCAGAATGTCAAACAATGCCTTCTGCTTAGCCCTCGGGTCCTTATTAACCGTGACTGGCCTCTCCTTACCGGTGGTCATGTCCCGGAGGAAACGCTGTGCATCCAAGTCCAAGACAGTCCAATCCTTCTAGTCGATTGCTCACCTCCCTAGGCTGAGTTATACTCTCCCTTGCAAAAAGGAGATGACCACCATCATCACCAACAAGTCGAATAGGTTCCTCAAAGTGATATCCCCTCACTGGGTTGGCCCGCCCATCAACCTCATCCCTACTAATCACCATCATCACCCTCCCCTCCTACCCCTACCTTATATCCACCCCGTCCTCCTCAGTACCAAGACAACAGCGCCAAACACGCCGGTGAGAAAGCCTCGGCTTGGTCCTGACCGTCCAGACATAGCTCCTCCATTTATCGGCGCCTACTTTGTATCATCAAGTTGCACACGGAGGTAGTCAACAAATGGCCTGAGGCCTTGGTCGGAAGCTCCGTCCCCAAACAGGACCAGACTGCCGTCCTGGACTTGCTGTAGCACCTGCTTAGCCATGGCCTACAGCAATGACCACGGCGACGCTTTGGTGGCCTACGGCTCTGTTAAAGGGACCACCACGGACCGTCTCGAAATGGCCCATACTGGTGTAGGCATCATCGTACTTATCACAATGCAGGAGGATGCAACCATTTGTGGGGTTAACATCCACCTATTGAGGAGCCATTGCGAACCTCTATCAAAGCCAAGAAAGCACCTCCGAAGATGCATTCCGGTTGAATGTGAAGTGTTCGATCCCCTTCGCGGCCTGTGTAGGCTCCCCCTCTAATGCATGCGGCTTCATCCACACCCTCTGGGTCTTATCCTTGAACCTCCACTCTCTCCATATAATATCCCCCTCCTCTGTGAACCGTAGATGGCTTTGCATTCCTGAACAATGCCTACATCCCTGCCACCACTACACCCCCGCCTTGGCCGCCGCCCCACTCATCTCGGACCGGAACAGCACCCTCGCCTTATTAACATCCCATGGCTCCTCCTCCCTCATCACCATAGCCGTGTCCCTGTGATCCACTCCCATACCTACCCTCTACCAATTACATTAACTAAAATGCCTAACGACCTACGTCGAGGATCACCACCGTCACCATCAGCCACTACAAACGCTAAGGTATGGGCTTTGGTCGGCACCTGGTGGAAATGACTTCGGAAACAGGCGCCCAGCCGATGGCGGGCTACCCAACGAAAGCCTCTAGGGCCCGGGGCACAGGCATCAAAGCGATTGGGACGGTCCTCTTGGGCGGGCCGGTGATACAATGGGAAACACTCAGCCTGTCCCTCAGATAAAGACAGCACACTGAACTGGCGGCCGAAGCGGGACACCAGTAGCGATCCTGAGGCCGGGGTGGTGGGAGCCATCACTGCCGAGCGGGCTCACTGCTGAACGGCGGGCCGGTTATCTCAGTAACAAGCAACTGGAGGGATGATGGGATGATATTTAAGGGGGATGTATGCTCACATAGCGATCATCAGGGGAGAAAGAGGAATCACAGACCATCGATGGTGAGCCTATAGGCCTTGTAGTGCCGCCGCTGCCAAGGGAGTGCAAGTACCTTATAACGGGATTGCTTGGTAAGGACATTGCCCAATGGGGAAGAGTAAGCGAGCTAATAGTGGTAGACCAGTGTGAGTTAATGGATAATGCAATAACCATGGCCGCCGCCATTTACGCCCCATCATTTGTGGCCTACATCTGTGTGTTGGTATAATAAGCAAATAACATATCATCACGAGCTGACTTCAATGTATCTATCCAATACCACTCTCCTCTCCTCCCCTTCCATCCCCTACTTACTAGCATAGGTCCTAGCCTCCTGCTTCTTCCCATGGCATTCCTTGCTCACAGGACCCTCTGGCACTGCGAACCTATTACGCCAACCTCGCTAGCCTCAACTACCATCCACTCTACATTCTATCAACCTTATTATCAATATCCTTCATGCTGCTCTCCGGCACACAGTAAAGTAAGAGTGTCTTCCCGTCAGATGACCAAAGGTACGGACATGCCCCCGTGGCTGCGTTGAGTCGGTAACCCTCAGCAATACGAGTCTGTAGGCGGCCTATGGACGGTGCCAGGCTACTTCACCACCTACCGCCTTCCCTGTAGTGACGTCTATAATATAGAGACTGATGGCAGAGGAGGCATCTACAATGGGAAGCTAGTACGGTGGCCGAGAGGCGTCGACTTCATATACCACCTTTTACGGTAACTGCAAGCTTGTCCCCCTGCGGTGACCACTTTACAAAGGCATACTTTATACCATCACCCAGTGGCAATCCAGAGATAGTAACAGGAGCTACTGCAGAGGTGACATGAGCTAAGCAGCAGCCCTACCAGTAGTGCTGCCATCTAGAGGCTCAATAGAAGGGCCGATCCAGTCATACCAGACCAGCGACGTAGGCATTCTAGTTACGGCGTCAAAGTCCAAGCCTGCCAGCCGATGCTTATTATTGCCCTCAAGACATACTTCAGCCAGAGATTTCTGAGGACACTCCTTCTTCCCTCCACCGCTCCCAGCTACTACAAAAGGCGTGTGTCTGCCATACTGTATAAAGTGACGTGCTCCATCAGGACCACCAACAGCAGGTCCTAGGGAGAATACAGGATCAGGTGGGGTCAGGACCAACTCTTCTAAGGGAGGCCCAGGGCGCCTGAACCCCTCACTATTAGGAGGCGGCTCGCATGCAGCTACTGAGAAAACTACACCCTTCACCTCTGAAAAGGTATAAATACTACCACTGGGATTGGCGGACGAGAAGCGATGCAGCCCAATCATGGCCGTAGAGAGGCCCAGAGTAGCTGCCATTCGAGGGGTGCATCGGGACGCCAGGCGACCTCCGAGCAACCGAACCGCTGCTGACATGAGACCCACGCTGCCATGAAATCTCCGGCACTCAACACTACAAGTGGTGGTAAGAAACGCTTTACACGGATGGAATGGTACGTTAGTATATAAGAATAGTATACTAGGCGCTGATGGAACGCAGCTTCTGAGGGGTAGACTGAGCCCTACCACACCCTGATTTAACCTGACCAACCATAATACAGGGAAACCTCTCCACCCTGCTTACAATCGCAATGTCCCAAGGGCCACGCATCTCCGTTTTATAGCACTGGCTCTTAATGAGAAGATAAGGGCAAGCGAAACACATCTAACGAGGTTGATGGGGGCAGCAGCAGTAGCAGTTTATAGTTAGTAGTACCAATGCTATGAGAACCTGGAATGCTATGGCACCTATCTTGCTCTGCATCCACAGGCCCAGCGTGGCCACGAAACAAATACCAGGAGTTAGTACCTGTAGATGGGCTCTAGTGTGGGCAGCAAAATTATTGTATAATACTACCTTGGTGTAGGTATTCCGACTATTATCATATACCCACTTGAATGCAAAAGGAATGAAGGCGAATGCTAGCATAGCAAAGAAGGCGAAGGCAAACACATAGTCGGGGGTGCCTAGGGAGGGAAGAGGAGGGTCCGAGGGTATAGAGAGGTTGGTACGTAATCTCGATGCCAGTATTATAGCGGCGAACATAGCTGCATTGAGGCCTACTGTGGAGTCCACCAGCCAAGCTTGACGAACTTGAGAGCTGCTCATCTGATAAGGAAGAGTGGATGGAGGTATATAATGATAGTGGGCCAGAGTACCACGGCGCTGCTGGGGACAGGACGGTACACAAAGGCATAATCATGTATTAGGGCATGAATCTAAGGAGATGGATACGAAGGGAGTTGGTAGAGGTATTATCAAATGGGGTACCACTAATAATATGACAGCCACAGCTATAATAGTATCCTCACTCCATGATGATGTTAATGTTTGCAGTATAGGGCTGAGTACCCATAATGTACCTTATAGAATATGTAATGGACCCTACACACTACAGTGTATACCCTATATACCCTAACCCACCATCCTATTAGTCCTATATACCCTAACCCACCATCCTATTAGCCCTATATACCCTAACCCACCATCCTATTAGCCCTATATACCCTAACCCACCATCCTATTATCCCTATATACCCTAACCCACCATCCTATTAGCCCTATATACCCT